>JACEEZ010019656.1:37500-40397 GCA_016584305.1 Chionoecetes opilio
ACTCTACGTCAGCCTGTCAAGGGCTGGCTGTGCTGATGCCGTCGAAGTGTTGGCGCCCCGTGGAATCACAAGGAACGTGGTTTACCCCGAGGCACTTAGACCAATAACCAACGACAGCAACAACACGACTGGAGTTTGCACTCACATTGTTGTCTAACATATACTACTACTACAAGCATCAATACATGGGTCCGAAGGGCCCACAAGCACTTGTTATACCCTATTATTAAACCCTAGTTGTGGGTTAAAATTCCTTATTATTTCATTAACTTCCCATTTGTCATTATATCGTCGATCGCCTCCGCGGTGCAGTGGCTAGCGCGCCTGGCTACGAATCTGCGGGCCCTGGTTCGATCCCGGGCCAGGGTAAGTCGGTGACCAGCCTATCCAGCTGTTCTTCCTTCCTTTCGGGGTTGATAAATGGGTACCTGGGGAAACCTGGGGAAGGTAACTGTGGTAACCCGGGTGTCATACTTGCCCTCTGTCCCGGGTAAACGGGTCCTCACCCACCACAGGCTCTAAGGGCTAATGCCACGGAGATGAGCACCGAATGCCAGGCGCAGCTTAACGTATGTTCCCATCTTTACCATTTGTCATTATATCCATTTTATTTACCAATATACCATATTATTATTATATTCGTTTCCTCCACTTTTTTTCTAATTCTTCATCTCTCATGTTCTATATTTTCACCGAGAATCTTTAAGCTCTTCACTTAAACCATTTACATTTTTAGACCCGTGTCTTCCTCAGGTACAGATTTTTCCTGTTCTTTTCTCCTATCTGCACTCCTCGCCCTCCCCTCGTCGTCTCCCCTCGTCGTCTCCCCTCCACACAGCAGAAAAAAGGAAGCTGTGATTGCGTCTTGTGGGCCAGATTTTTATAATGTGTTTGCTGTGCGTGTCTCCCTTGTGTAATGACGAAATTGTACGTAATAACAGTGTATGATGTTTGAAAACTGTCCTTTCTCCTCCCTTCGTCCTCCAGCGTCCCTCTTTCCTTCCCATCTTCCTTATCTCTTCCTTCTTTTCCTCTTCCATTCTTTTTTTCTTATTTCCTTCCCTCAATTTTTCTTGTGTGTTTGGAGATTCTCGTTCCCCTTCCTCTTCTCTCTTCCCTTCCCTTCCCTTCCCTTCTTTATTCCCTTCTCTTCCCTTCCCTTCTTATCTTCCGTCTTCCTTCCTTTTCATTTCTCTTTCTTTCTTCTCTTCTCTTCTCTTCTTCCTTCTTCTATTCTTTTCTCTCTCTTTTTAACCTCATCTTCTTTTTTTTCCCCTTTTTCTTCCATATAATGTTTGAAGACCCTTCCTATCCCCTCCCTTTTTTCCTTCCGGGAGAGAGAAAAGAAGGAGAGCGGGAGCGTAGAGAGGCGAGAGAGAGGAGAGATTGCTTTGACTTTGACAGGGTGTGGCACTGAGGCTTCTCGAAAAACTCCATCAAAGGCATCCAGGGTGAGCTCCTGCTTGCTCTGTGTGACTTCTGCAGGGAGAAACCTCCAGTCGTACGGTTAACCCGGGCAGGCCCTCTGCAGTCCCTGCCATAGGAAGCATCATTCCCACAGGGCTCTGTGCTGGGGCCCATTCCTGTGGATCATCTCGTGACGATCTGCTTCTCCAGCAGCTGCCATCATTCTCGGCTTCGCTTGATGATCAGTACTCTCGTCCTGCTCGTACCCATCGACATGCCAGTTTGGCATGATGCTGAGCATGATGTCAATCGCAGCTGAGTGTTATAACAGGAGTGGGTACAAACGTTTGCAGTGAACTTTGTCCGGAGAAGACACAGGCAAAATGGTGGTTTCTCGAGTCGCCCCGCTGCCGGGCCATCATGGGGGATGCTAACGGTTTTTGTGCGTTCCCTCCCACTCCAGAAGCCGTCCAGTGCTGGGAGAGAGGTGGACGAGAGCTAAGGTTTGACGCCAACATACAAACACATTGCACAAGGCCTCTCTCTCCCCGGGTCTCTGCCCTGCGCAGTGTAGCCAGATTCTCGACAAGGGGAGGTAATCTCTTGCTCTATAAAGGCACAGATACGGCCTTACTTAGATTACGAGCCGCCCTCTCCTGGGCTTTCGTGTGCAGCCTCGCACACATCTTAGGCTGGACAGCATCCGCGTCGAGCCCTGCAACTGGTTGATGATGCCGACCCCCCAAAAAAAAGACCCCCCAGACCCCCCAGCCCAGTTCGAGCCGGTGAGTCCTCTCAACGTCACTGGAACACTGTAGGGATGTCGCGGCTCTTGTTGGTATTTCCACAAGGCACAGGTGCAGGGAGTGGCCACACTTGGCTGGGTTACGACCGCCTCCGGGAGTTCGCCACGCGAAGCACGAGCACGGTGCTTACCGTGGTGAGCAGTGGCGGTGCCGCGTTCCCAGTGCCGCCCAGCACCAAAAAACCACACACCCCCCCCTTTGTTGGCCCGCGTCTCCAGGATGTGGAACATTTTCACGGCCGCTGGTCCCTCACATCCATTAGATGAACACACACGTGTAAAGTTTGCGGCCATCGGTGGAGACTGTTGAAGCCCACCCCGCTGAGGCTAGTGATACGTGGCACTAGTGACAGCAACAGTGCCCTCGCATACCCTTTAGTGAAGCATAAATGTATTCCTGCTAGTTTTTTAGGTCTTTATATTTATGTGTACATTACCCTTAAAGATAGGTAGCACACGACAGTGCAACCTTTGGGTCTTTAGTTTATATGTATGTTTAAAAAAAAAAAGAGAAAAAAAAGAAGGAGAGGAGAGAGACAGAGAGAGAGAGAGAGAGAGAGAGCGAGAGAGAGATAGATAGAGAGAGAGAGAGAGAGAGAGAGAGAGAGAGAGAGCATATTGTGGAGTAGCTTCTCGCTTTCCCTTTTTTTCTTCTTCATTCCTCATCTCTCCCATCTACCGCTAA
>JACEEZ010019657.1:0-43289 GCA_016584305.1 Chionoecetes opilio
CATGATAAAGGATAGACTGTTATCTTCGGAAATGTTTGTTCTATAAGATTATCACATAAAACACAGTAAAAACATTAAATAAAGGTCATTATGAGACTGAAGATATATGATGAACTTAACATTCACTTAAAACACGTCGTCATGTAACACTTTGTGAGACAGCTTATAAGATGGGAGATATCAATAGAAGCAGAATTTTATTAGCTTTCCATTGATAGATTTCGCTTTCTGATACATACAGTAGAACTATACATAAATTAGCGTTAACTAAATAAATCGCCGCGTTGGCCCCTCTCTTCTCTCTCTCCTCTCTCTCTCTCTCTCTCTCTCTTCTCTCTCTCTCTCTCTCTCTCTCTCTCTCTCTCCTTGAAAGAGAAAGAGAGAGTGAGAGAGCGAGAGAGACATGAGTGAAAGAGAGATATGAGTGAGAGATCGAGAGATATGAGAGAGAGAGAGTGAGTAACGGTTGAGAGTAACCCAAAAACTTTTCTACTTATATATATATATAATATATATATATATATATATTATATATATATATATATATATATATATATATATATAATATATATATATATATATATATATATATATATATATAATATATATATATATATATATATATATATATATATATATACAGGGTGTAACACGAGTTTATGCAAATATTGATACAGGTGAAAGAACATGTAATTCTAAGCACAAAATAATCTATAACCATATGCTTTTTGAAGCTTCCTTTAGACCTGAGATGAAGTTAGAAAAATTAGCGCGGCCAGTAATTTCACCATGACAGGCGGCTGCCGCTCGGTGACATTTTGAATGATTTAATCATAATGTTTACTAGTAATGAAGCATTACATTATCTTATAACAACACAATTGGTATTAATGGACATGTTATTACTAAATATGCAGTACATGAGAACAGCAGGGCTGTAATAAACAATACTGTACAAGGCTAAGTGGCAATGCGTCGGGGCGGGGGAGGAAGGAGGGACTAGGCTGCGAGGCCTCACGCCGATCAGCTGAGTCACGTGTTCCTTCCTACCCCTCCCTGACACCATACCATGTAGCCTTTTACAGTATTGCTTATTACAGCCCTGCTGTTCTCATGTACTGCTTATTTAGTAATAACATGTCCATTAATAACAATTGTGTTGTTATAAGATAATGTAATGCTCCATTACTATAGTCTATTCACTTAAGCTGGATTCCTGGGAGCGGCTCGATGCCTAGGCGAGTATGTAACGACGTCGCTGATTGGCTGATAGCCTCGGGCAGGGTGGCGATGGTGGTGGTACTTGCCTCGCCGCAACCCAAAACCCTTGCGTTGCCTCAGAAAAATATTCATATTTCTTAGCTTTACTCATCTCTTACACAAGATAGGCCTATTTTGTTTGCATCAGTAAATCAGGCAGTGATTGTTCAACAACAAGCCATTCATAACTCAATAGGGTAAAAAATAAAGTCATGACTGACTATCACAAGAGTAGGCGGACTTTTAGGTTTTCAGTTCATTGAAATGTTGTACTCCTACCCGATATAACCAAGCTACCAGATAATAGTTATGAAAGCTGAGTTTACCATCGTGTTCATAATACATTGCTGCATATCATGAGCATAAAAAAAATACAGTAAGACGACACTAATATTAAGATAATTAAAGGAAAGTAAAAGAGTGTATAAACATTATTTCTTGCTTATTTTGCTTCAACTCGCTCTAACTCCATAAGTTTTGGTCACATTCAATTTTCAAGAACTGTTTCAAAATCCTTATACTTTTCCGCTTCCTGTGGTATGTAGCACGTACCAATAAGGAAAAGAGTAGGTGGTCAAAATGGCTAAGAAAGTTAAAACTACTACTGCAAACTGGCACAGTGACGGGTGAGCATTGCTCCCTATATAGGAGAGACTGTTTTCGGGAGAGCTATCAGAGGCTCCACCCGTCACGGCACCAGTTTGAAACAGTTTAACTTTCTTAGCCATTTTGACCACCTACTCTTTTCCTTATTGGTACGTGCTACATACCACAGGAAGCGGAAAAGTATAAGGATTTTGAAACAGTTCTTGAAAATTGAATGTGACCAAAACATATGGAGCTAGAGCGAGTTGAAGCAAAATAAGCAAGAAATAATGTTTATACACTCTTTTACTTTCCTTTAATTATCTTAATATTAGTGAAGTCTTACTGTAATTTTTTTATGCTCATGATATGCAGCAATGTATTATGAACACGATGGTAGATTCAGCTTTCATAACTATTATCTGGTAGCTTGGTTATATCGGGTAGGAGTACAACATTTCAATGCACTGAAAACCTAAAAGTCCGCCTACTCTTGTGATAGTCAGTCATGACTTTATTTTTTACCCTATTGAGTTATGAATGGCGTGTTGTTGTTGAACAATCACTGCCTGATTTACTGATGCAAAAAAATAGGCCATATTTGTGTAAGAGATGAGTAAAGCCAAGAAATATGAATATTTTTCTGAGGCAACGCAAGGGTTTTGGGTTGCGGCGAGGCAAGTACCACCACCATCGCCACCCAGCCCGAGTCTATCAGCCAATCAGCGACGTCCTTACAAACTCGGCTAGGCAGCGAGCAGCTCCCAGCCCAGGAATCCAGGCTTAAGTGAATAGACTATAGTAAACATTATGATTAAATCATTCAAAATGTCACCGAGCGGCAGCCGCCTGCCATGGTGAAATTACTGGCCGCGCTAATTTTTCTAACTTCATCTCACGTCTAAAGGAAGCTTCAAAAAGCATATGGTTATAGATTATTTTGTGCTTAGAATTACATGTTCTTTCACCTGTATTAATATTTGCATAAACTCGTGTTACACCCTGTATTGGTGTAACACGAGTGTGTTACACCAATGGTTTTGACTATATATATATATATATATAATATATATATATATATATATATATATATTTATATATATATATATATATATATATATATATATATATATATATATATATATATTTTATATATATATATATATATATATATATATATATATAATATATATATATATATATATATTATATATATATATATAATATATATATATATATATATATATATATTATGGCTGTTCAAATAATATAAAAAATGTGGGAAACTTCGGGCCACATATTGTTCTTATTCCACTTGGGGTCTTGTAGGGTACATAAAATTTGAACTCAATCGGATAAGATTTAAAGGTCCCCCAGAGCGACACATGATTTGTACGGGGAGGTTGTGCCGTTGTGACGCTCTCCGCTTCTTACACTGCACTAACTGCCGCACCTGCACAAACTGCCACATCTGCACTAGGTAAAAAGCGTTGCAGCAAATGTATTGAACGTCTATTAAGAACCCCGGTAATAACATTACTTTTTGTTCGGGGAACTAAAAGTTATCATTTTCAGTCGCGATGACTAACAGAACAGAGAACTTAAATATTCCCATTTTTCCTTTCACAGGTGCGATGGCTTCTACTCGCAAACAGTGGTGGTTGATCGGTCACCCGAAGGAGAACATCACCGGGAGCCGTCTCCCCTCGAAGGGGCAAGTGCTCCGAAAGTTCTACTTCCACCACGGTCTGGAAAAGAAAACAAAGGCGGAGGCTGCGAAGGAGACCGACCGTGGAGGAAGTCCTGGGGATTTGGGAGAAGGCAGGTCTCCCTACCTCCACACTGCGTTACAACAAGGCGAAGCTGCGCAAGTTAGTGGAGGCCTACGAGGGTCTTCAGAAGCACAAGAAAAGAGCTTCGGAAACGACAAGGATGAAGGAGGATATCTTTCAAGGGGACCTTGATGACTTGTTCGATGTGGCGCACAGAGATGCCCTTGAGAAGACCACAAATGAGGGGGACAGGGCCTTCCTCATCAGCCAAAGAGAGGATCGATCGACTTCCTCCATGACCGGACTGGACACTGTGTCAGCGAGGCTCCAAGAGAAAAAGCGGAAGTGGGAAGAAGCGGAGGTGAAGCGGAAGCAGGCTGCGGAGATGGAGAAAAAGATCGCCTCAAGTAGTGTGCCTTCAAGCCAGGTGGCTTCATCGTCTTCGTCCTCTCACGAGGAAACGGATGGAAGTGATGCCGAGTTCAAGCGCCTAAGTCCTCCTAAGAGAAGAGCTGGAAAGAAGTCTGCCCATGATCCTGTCAAAGGAAATGACCACCAAACTGGACCGCTTCAAGGTCTCAGATCCGGCTGCGATGGCAGTGGTAGGAGCCGTGGCCAAGGCAACTTGTCAGAACATCGACAACATCACGCTTTCTACGAGCTCCCTCCGCCGCCATCGGAGAAAGAACCAAAAGGAAGTGGCCACTGCAGAGAAGATCGAACTCCCAGAGAGATGCCTTGTGCTACTTCACTGTGATGCCAAGCAGCTGCCTGACATCGCTGGGAGACGTAAACGCGTTGAGAGGCTCGCCATTCACGTCACAGGTGGGGACAAGGAGTACCTCTTGGAAGTAGCCAAGATCCCCCAAGGCACTGAGCATCACATGGCAGAGGTTGTCCTCAAGGCGGTATCCGACACTGGACTGGAGGCGCGCATTCAAGGAATCGTGTTTGACACTACTGCCTCGAACACGGGTCCCAATGGAGGAGCCTGCATCAAGATTCACGAGGGTCTGGGAAGGAATCTCCTCTGGTTTGCGTGCAGGCACCACATCCTGGAAGTAATCCTTGGGGACGTTTTCAAACACTGTTATGGACCATCTGGCGGGCCTAACGTCCCTCTCTTCGTCCGGTTCCAGGACCAGTGGGACGTCCTCGACCAGAAATCTTGGACGTCCTCCATGGATGAAGAAAGCCTCCTTCCTCTCCTGACAGGCGAGCTGTCTGATGCAAGGGAGACAGCTTTGAGCGAGCTTAAGAGTGCCATCGAACAAGGAAGCCATCCAAGAGACGACTACAAGGAGCTCTTGGTTCTCTCCCACATCTTCCTGGGAGGCGATATTGGGACGACTTTCAAGATGAGGGCACCAGGAGCGTTTCATCAAGCGAGATGGATGTCGAAGGGAATCTACGCTCTCAAGAATTTCCTCTTCAGGTCTCAGTTTCGGCTGACCTCTCATGAACTTCGAGCCATGGAACAGGTGTCCCTCTTCGTCGCCCTCCTCTACGCCATTCCGTGGAACGAGGCCATGGTTCCTTCCCATGCTCCCTACAACGATCTCCTCTTCATGAGGGAACTTTGCAGAGGAATCCCCAATGAGCGCGTTGCTGAAGTGGCCCTGAAGGCATTCAAGCGCCATCTCTGGTGCGTGTCAGAAGACTTGGTGCCTCTCTCTCTCTTCGACGAGAGGGTTACAAAGGAAGAGAAGGCGTCCATGGTACAGAACATGAAGAGGGAGGGGGGGAAGGGACTGAAACGTCTGTACGGAAAGGCCTTCAATCCCAACAAGCCTCTTTCAGGCTTCTTCAGTTCCAGGTCGAGAAAGGCGCTGGATCTCCTGCTCCCAGGACAAGGCGAGGAAGTGGCCACACTCCTGGCTAAGAGCCCCGCCAGTTGGGAGGGGGATCCTCTCTTCTGCAGAATGAAGAGGACGATTGACCAGGTGAAAGTGGTCAACGACGTTGCCGAACGGGGAGTGGCCCTGATGACCGCCTTCAACCCGAGAAGAAGCTCAGAAGCAGTTCCTTCTGAAGGTGGTGGCCAAGGACAGGAGGGGGTGTCCCACGACCTCCAAGGCAGCCTACTGGAGCTCGAGCGATCGGACTCCGAATAAAGCAACCTTGGATGCCCTTTGGGAACTGTTTTTTGCCTTGTTTCAGTTCTCAGTGATATCATTCTATTTGTACTTCTCTGGGTGCGAAAGGAAAAATATTAGAACTTATTTTTCATATTTGCTAACTTTTGGTTTTCTTTTTTGCTTGTTTTTGAAAAATTGTTGCTTCATGGGGGACTCGTAAGCAATGTCCGATTACAATAAAATTTGGTACGAATCTTTTTTTTAATTAATGAAACAAAAACAACATGTGGCCCAAGAGTTTTTATAAAATGTTACATTTTGAACAGGCCTAATATATAATATATATATATATAATATATATATATTATAATATATATATATATATATATATATATAATATATATTATATAGATATATATATATATATATATATATATATATATATACTAGCGCAAAGCCGCCCTTGGGCGGCCTTTTGGCTAGCTCCTGCGGAGGCTATATATGGGCCATCGGTCCACCAACTGTGTTTGGTGGCCTTCGGCCACCAAACCAGACTCTCCAGATAGCCCTTCTAACTTTCCTGAAATCATGGTGTGAAATGTATGTATTAGCGCCAACCCATCACATCATAGCCCCTTCTAACTTTCCTGAAAGCAAAGCCGCCCTTCGGCGGACTTTTGGCTAGCTCCTGCGGAGGGCTATTGGGGCCTTGGGCCACCACCTGTATTTGGTGGGCCTTCGGCCCACCAAACACAGACTCTCCAGATAGACCCATTACCCACCACCTCGGCCCACCAAACACAGACTCTCCAGATAGCCCCTTCTAACTTTCTGAAATGTATGTATTCCCCCACCCATTCACTACCATTTACCATCACACCCCCCCATTCACTCACCATTACCATCACCACACACCATGCACTCACCCATTACCCATCACCACACACACATTCACTCACCATACCCATCACCCCCCACCTATTCCCTACCCATCACTCATCACCACCCATTCACTCACCCATACCCCACACCCATTACCCATCACCTCACCCATTCATTTAAATATTCCCCAGCCCCCCTACATAAGGGTTTTCCTCAATTTCAAAAACCCACTTTTTTTTCTTCACATTCTCGCAAATTTAGGCTGCAAAAAAAAAGGAAAAAAAAAAAGTGGTCGGATCATCCAAAGGGGGCCAAAAAACCTTCCCCGGAAACCCCTGATTCCAAAACTGTAAAATATGAGGGGATTGGCCCAACAGGGGGCGGCACCATCGCGGAAGACAGACAGACGGGGACCCCACACACCCCCCTTTTCGCTTTTTATTAAAATAGCCGAAAAAAACCGCCATCCGGGCGGCCTTTTTGGCTGCTCCTGCGGAGGGTATTGGGGGCCCTTTCGGCCCACCACCTGTTTTTGGGGGGCCCGGCCCCCCACCAAAAACAGACTCTCCAATAGCCCCCCAATTACCCACCACCTGGGCCCCCACCAAACACGGGACTCTCCAGATACCCCCTTTCAATTTCCCTGAAATCAGGATGTAGAAAGAAATGTATTTTTGGAAAAACCCCGCCCCCCCACAGCCCCCCAAGGGACTTGCCTCTTTTGTGGGCTGGCTTAAAAAAACGCGTGGGAATGTTTCGGGCTCAGCCCGGGTTTTATGTGTCAAAATGGGGACCAGACGAAAATGAATCCCCAAAGGCCTTGAGACGGGCTCCTCAAACGGGCACATCACCACCACGGCACACACATAGCCCAGGAACATGCGGAATAACACACTCTTTCCCCTTTCCCGGGTTATAATTGTACTAAAAAAAACCACTACGGGAAAAAACCCCTTTCACGCCCCCCGGTGAGACAAAACACCCCCTCCTCTTTGGCCCATCATTGCCGACCGGCGAGCCCCAAATTTTCCCCTCCACTGCAACTACAGTACGGGTTATGCACCTTAAACATACCAGGTAACCCCACATTTCAACACACTATGCCACCGGATGGGGGGAAAAGGGGGACCCCGGGGTTCCCCTTTCAGGGCCCCCACCCCACGGGGCCCCCGCCTTCCCCAAAAACCAGGGCCCCATGCCCCTATTTCATCCAAAGTCGGGGGACTTTTCCCTCCACCCTTTTGCCTGTGAACCCCCACTACCCCTTTACCTTTAACCCGGGTTTCCTGGGGGGGACGCGTCGAATTTTCGGGGGGTTTTCCCCGCGGAGACCCTTTTCCCCGTGGTATCCCTCGCCCCCGTTTTTTTCCCACGCGGTCTTCCCCCTCTTCCTTTTCTTCTGGCCAAAACCCCCCCAACCACATCTCTCAATCTAAAACCTAAAGCCCCCGATTTTGGGGGCGCGTTCGAAAAATCCCCTTTTCCCGCACATAACTGGCCGCCCTGGCCAGCCAAAACTAAAAAAAAAAACAGAAAAAAATAAATACAAGGTTACTGCACATATAACACAAAATCCTAAAATAAAGGGGCCCAACTCGCCCCCATCGGGAAAAACAAACCCCCTTTTTTCCAAAAAATTTACCACCCCAAAGCACCCCAACGGCAAGTCCCTCCATCGCCTTTCACCATCCCCCCACTGCAGTTTTGGAAAAAGATACCAGGCCGCCCCCCTTTTCCCCTTCCCAGGTAGTAGCCCTCTGGACCTTCCCAATATGAATTTCTTTCAAAACCTGGGGGTAGGGTGGGGGGCGCTTCGGGCGTGCGCCCCCCCAACCCTGTTGTTTGGGGACCCTTTTCCCGCCCATAACTGGACCCGGGGTAGGTTCCTCTGCGGCCCGCCTGCTCGCGGGTTTTCGAGGCCGGTTAGGGGAAACCAGCCCCATGTCGCCTGCGTCCCCCTTCCTCGGCCAAAAAAAACGCGTTCCTTTTATCCCCCACTGCCAAACGGTCTGGGTCAAAAACGTTGTCCCGGGGGGCCATCCCCCCAAAACTGTAGGGGCCCCTGGACCCTGTCCCTCCGGGAAGCCTATCAGCATGGATCCCACCATTGCTCTCCTTCGGGGTGGCCGGGGGGATCCGGAAGGTGACGTCAGAAATCACCCCCTTTCCAAACCTTTGTAGGGCCCCCCCCCATGGACTCTGCAGCTTAGGAGACCCCCCCTTCTTCCTTTTGGGTTGTACAGCCAAAACCGTTTCCCCTTTCCCCGGAAATACCGGCCCCTCAGAGCCGGTCAAAAGCGGGTTTTCCCATGGCCTTCCCACAAATCCGGGGGAAAAAGGGATTTGGTTTGGTGTATTTCCTCCATCCGTTCTTTTAAAGGCAGCGGGAAAAGGTGTGGTAAAAGGGGGAATCCCCTGCCCGGGCGGGCCCCGGGTCCGGGTGATGAGGGCCAGTGGAAAAAAAAACCCGCAACTCCCGGCCACACATAACCGGGGGCAGGTGAGAAACCCGGGTGGCCTCATGTTCTGCCAAACCGGTATTCCTTTGAGTAGTAGGGGAAGCTTCGGTCCCAGCCCCCTGTCCTTCCTGGCAGCTTTTCGCCAGCTGTTTGGGCCAGTGTGCGATTTTAATGTTCCACCATCCCGGTCGGGCCCGCGGCCGGAGGGGGATTTGTACGTGTCTTCTGCACACGAGAACTGGCCCAGCACCCCCTGAACACCTCAGACTCAAATTCCCTCCCTTGGTCCGAGTGTAACTCCTCAGGCAAAACCGAATTTTGGGGAAAAATTAAAACCCCCCCAAAGGAATTTCCCCCAACCCCCCGGGGTTTTAGCACAGGGTTTTGGGAAGGTGAGGTTCGGGCCCCACTCGTAAAATAATCCTCGCCACACACACAAAAGCGATTTCCTCGGCTTTCTGGGGAAAAGGGGACCCCACTATGTCCACGCCCCCCTTTCCCCCTAGGTGCCCCCCCTGATAAAGTTTGTAAGGGTTGCCCAAAGGGGCTTTACTTTGGGGGCCCCCACCCTTAGCACTGCACACGTAACAGGGACCGGCCCCCTCCTGCACGCCCTGGCGCATACCCAAGCAAAAACACGCTCCCGGGCCAAACCGCAAAAGGGGTTTTTCTTAACACCGAAGTGCCCCCCCCTTTTGCTGCCCCCATGAGCCTCACGAAATTTAGTTCTGCCCTCTTTTTTTTTGGGGGGAAACCGTCAGCCAAAAATTTCATTTTTCCTTTAAACGGGGTAAACCCACTTTTCTTTCCCAAACACCCCCCCCTAAAAAATTCGAAAACCCACACCCTTTTGTCGCCAGAAAAATTTTGGGGCCCAATTGGGCTGGTCACTTGCCACACGTTCCCAAGGTGGCCAAAACACGATCTCCCAAACCAGGGACAAGGGCCCCAAATTATCAGCGTCCGGGCCCCGCTGGGCCACCCTCAAGGTTTTGCCTCCAGGGAGGTGGGAAAACCGACTTTGGAGGGAAACAGGGTTTTAACCCAATTTGGGTTTTGGGGCTCACTTTGGCTGAAAGTTTTTGCAGTCCACAGGGCAAGGGCGTCGACTAAAACTGTCGAAATTTACTGTGCCCCCGGGCCCCGGGGATGGTGCTAAATTTTTGGGTATCATGCTGCTCAATTTCCCCAACCACCTAGCAAGTCCCCTTTCGGATTCTTAAATGGTTTTACCCAAATTTGGGGACCCCCAAAATGATGGTTGGCCCTTTGCCCCGGGCCCACCGTAAAAGGTACGAGGGGAAGGGCCCAATGCTTTGCCCAAACCCCCGGGACAGTTTCCTTTCCTGGTGCCCACAGTATTTCCCTTTTGGGGGAGTAGAAAAATTTGCGATGTTTTAGGCCACTACACTTTCCGGGCCCTTTTTCACTACGGGGAAAAGAAGGACAGCCCCCACCCCTTCAGCAGGGGGGGGCCAAATCCCCATCCAAAGATATAGGGTTTCCGTGGGGGCCCAGGGATGTAAATTTACGGGGGCCCGGTGAGTGAGTGCCCCCTTTCAGTGCTCAAAAGGGGCCGCCTGGCACCATCACCCCACGGGAAACCCCGACCCTCCTTTTCGTGTCAGGTGATGAAGGGGTGGGATTTTTGGGCCCGAAGCCCTGCACGAATCCCGGTAATAGGGTGCAAAAAGCGGGAAGTTTGGGCCCCCCCTCCTTTTAAAAATACGGGGAAAAGGGGCCACCCCTTGATAGTTCTACCTTCCCGGGGTCGGCGGAACACCCCATCCCCGGTCACGAGGGGGCCCCAGAAAATGACAAAAGGTTTTTTTGGGAAGAAGGGAGCACTTCTTGGGGCTGAGCTCAAGTTCGAAGCCCTAAACCTGTTTCCCGCACTTCTTCCAGCCTTTCCAGCATTCCGTAAAGGGGCCTCCCTACAAAACCCCCACATGTCCAAAGGGAGACCCGAGGCCAATTTCCCCCAGGGGCCAACCCAAAACCTGCTCCATCAGCCTCTTGAAAAATGGCGGGGGCGTTGGAAACCCAAAACCCAAAGTCATGAAACCCCAAACGGGCCCCAATCCTTGGCCCCCGGGTGAGGGAAGGCAGTCTTTGGCTTGTCCTCCTTTCCTTTCCATGGGGGAAACCTGGTGGTACCCGACTTAAGGTCCAGGGTACCCGAAAACCCCCGGGGCACCGACCCGGGCATTTCAAAACCTGGCGTCTATGCGAGGCCCCGCGGGGGTTTTGGAATTTCCCTTTGGTTTGGGAAAAAACATTTTAGGCCCTGTAAAATCCCCCACAAAAAAAGCATCGGGCCCCTTTCTTTCAACCAATACCCCGGGGGGACCGACCAGGACTGCTGGACCTTTTCGATGACACCCGAGTCGTAGTTCCCCCCCAGTGTCTCGATCTCCTTCCTCCTCGCTGGCGCCCCCGCCGGGGGGCTGCAATGGGCCCGCTGTCGCCCCTGTGGAAAGAAGGTGGGGCCGGGGCCCCCCCAAAACCCGGTCCTGCCCAAGTCGTGGTCCCCCTTTTAAAACACGTCCGCATACTGCCCCAGCAACTGCCCCACCTTGGGAAACCTGCCCTTGGGGGGTTTAAAAAAGTACCACTCCTCTGCCAGAGGTTCCCTGCAGTGCAGCGGCACCCCGTGGTTTTTTTCTTGGCCCCACCACTCGACTTTTTCCCGTGCAGTAACGCCCCCCACACCCTGTCCGCGCCCTTGCCCGCGTAACTTTCCCCTCCTTTTGGGCCCCCATGGTCATGGGGCCCAAAGGGCCCGCCCCCGCCTTTTCTCTGCTGGAAGAAATCCCCGGCCAAGGGATTTTTCTCCAGGTCGGGTACATACACGGGAGTTCCTTTCCCTTCGCCTCCCGACCTCAAAATTTTCGCCTTTGGAAAACCGGGGTCCCTTAAAAAATTCGTGCCAAAGGCCCGGTGGGCCCCGCACAAAATGTTGTTTGGTTTGGGTGGAAATTTTGAAGGGTTTTTCACCAAAAAACCCCCCTGAGGAAACGTGGCTCGGCACCCCTGTCCCACCGTCAGGTAAAAGGGGGCCCCCCGTTGCCCTTTTCCCTGTACCCCTGCACGGTCCTGGGGCCCGTAGTTGACGGCAAATTTAAAATTGGGGTGGGGCCTTGGGGTTTATTTGGGGTGGGGGTTGGGGCCCCCGCTCCCAGGCCCCAGAAAGGGTTTTTCCCCCCGGCCGTCCCCGCTGGCCCGAAAATTTCTCGGTTTTTTGGGGGACCGCTAGTGGATGAGCCTGCCCACAATCCAAACAGGGACGGGCCCTTTTAAATGGTACCGGCCGCTGTTACCCCCTCAGGTGAGACGTTTGGGGGCCCCTGCCCAGGGGATTTTTTCCCCTTCCCCGTGACCTTTCTGCCCACAGCCCGGAAAAAATTGCCGGGGAAAAACCCCCCCCCCCCCCTGGGGGGCGATATAGGGTAGTGGGGGGGGACTGGACGGCCCCTTCCTGGCCCCTAAAAAATGGGTTCCGGCCTGGTGTCGGGCCCTTTTACCTCCCGGGGCCCAGTTTCCCCAAAAGGACCCCCCCAAAATTTCCAAAACCTCGGGCCCCGGGCTTGCGCAGGTCCCCACCCTTTTTCCGTTTAAGGGGATTCTTTATTGGGGGTGGTTCACCGCCCTCCAAAAAATTTGGTTCCCCGGGGAAAAGGGGAAAAGGGGCATGTCCCTTTGCTTTCCCCCGGGACGGGCCCCAACCCCTAATAGTGTCCAAAACCTGCGCCAAAGGGGCAAAGACTCCCCCGGATTTTTCCCCTTTTTTCTGGCCCTGAACCGGCCCCAAGGAAACCCCTGACGGGCTGGGTTTTCCCTACCGCCCTCTAGCACCCGCCAAGACGTACTTTTAGGAGGTTGCTTCCCGGCCCGGCCAAAAATTTGGGTTTAAAAACCTCCAGCGCTGAAAACCCCTTTAACGCCCCCCAAAAAGCCCCGCACCCCCCACCTTATTTGGCCGGCCCCCAGCCCCCGGCCCCTTTCCAAAAAGCCCAAAAAATGTGCCCGGTAAACCCCCCCCAGGGAAAACCCCCGTACCGTTTAAATTCCCGGGGACGCTTTCGGGCCCCCTCACCATGACACCAAAGGGCGTCGGGAAACCTTGTGCCTTATGGGATGGAGAAAACCCTTTGGGGGGGGATGGGGGTTGAAGGAGGCGTGGGGAAGGCCCGCACTTTCGGTGTCGCACGGGGAGACCCGGCCCCGGGCGGAGCAAAGCCGTTTGGCTTGGGGAAACCCCAAAACTTGCCCCCCCCCCCCGGGCTGGGAAATAAAACCCCTTCGCTGGCAATACCCCGGTTCCTCCCCACGTCCTGTAGCAGGGTTTAAACCCCTACTTGATAAACCCCCCACGCCCCGCCCCCGGTTATGATTTTTGGGTTTTTAAAATCAATGGCCAGGGCCCCAAATTTTCCCCCTTTTCCCTCACTTTTCCAAACCCCCTTTAAGCTGGTTATCAAATTAATCTTTAGTGTCCTTTTTAAGCGCTGACGCTCTCGGGAATGCCGTCCCAGACACTCATTTTTAAAAAAAAAAACTTTCGCCTGGGGTCGAGCCTTTTAAAACCCCTCTTTCGTGTTAAAAAATGTCCCAAAAGCTTCTGTTTGTCTGGTCTGGCCCCAAAAAGGGGCCCGCATTCAAAAGTTGGGTGTTTACCACTTCCCTTTCCCGCATGGTTTGCCGTATCCCTTAACGCGCCTGCCGTTTCTTCTAGACCCGTTTTCCCCACCCTTTTGGGAATCATTCTACGGACCCACCAGAGGGACAAAAAAACATCCCAAATTTTACACCAGTGTTCAAAAACCCCCCCTTTCCCACAGCCGCCCAAAAGACTTGCCTCTCTTGCGGGCTGGCTTAGACGGGGGGAAGACGGGCTCAGTCCCGGGTTATGTGTCTAAACGGGACCAGAAAACCCCCCCAAAAATTTTTCCCCCAAGGCCTTTAGCACGGGCTCCTCACACCCGGGGACATCACCACCAAAGGCACAAACATAGGAAAAGGGAAAATGCGGGGGGGAAAAACACCGTTATTTCCCCGATATAATTTTACTAGGTAAAAACCCCCCAGAAAAAAATCTCACGCCCACCCTGGGGACACAAAGGGTCCTCCCCATAGGCCGATCACTTGCCGACCTTTGCCAGCCCCAAAAAGTTTTCCCCCCACGAACTACAGTCAATGTTATGCACCCTTTTAAACATTTCCAGAGGCCCCCAAAATCCCAAAACACTAAAAAATAAAAAGGGTGGGGGGAAAAAGGAGACAGGGGACCCTCACGGGGGCCCCCACCCCACGCGCGCCCGCCCTTCGGGGCCCCAAACCCCCCCGGGGCCCCTGGCCCAAACCCATTTTTTCCAAACTCAGGGGGGCTATTCCCTCCCCCCTTCTTGGGCCCGGAAAACCCCCCACTAGCCCTACCGTAACCTGTTTTTCCCGGGGAGGTCGTATTTCCCTTTGGGTTTGGGATCCCGCCGGGAGATCCCTTTCCCCGTTGGAAAGCCTCGCTTTTCCGGTTTTTTTCCCCGCGGTCTCCTCCTTTTCCTCTTTTTCTTGGGCCCAACCAACCCCTCAATCCTAATCTCAAACCCGTGCTCGAGTGTGGCGCGTTCGTAAAAGTATTAAAGTCAACCCATTCACATCATAGGCCCCTTTCAAACCCTTTTGAAAAACCCAAAACCGCCCCCGGGGGACCTTTTTTGGGTAGGGTTGCGGAGGGGGATGGTGGGCCTTCGGCCCACCAAACACAGGGGTTCCAGATAGACCCATTACCCACCACCTCGGGGGGCCCCCAAAAAAGGGCTCTCCGGATAGCCCCTTCTAACTTTCCTTTAAAAGGGATTCCCCCACCCATTCACTCACCCCTTTCCCCCCACCCCCCCCCATGCACCCCCCATTAAACCCAAACACCAAAACAAACCCCTTCATACCCATTACCCATCACCATACACCCATTTTCTCACCCATTACCCCCACCCCCCACCTATTCCCTCAACCCCTCAGGGCCCCCCCCCCCTTCAAAAAAACCCCTCACCCCACACCCATTACCCTCCCCCCCACCCATTCACTCAAATTTACCCATTACCCTACATCAAGGTTTCCTCAATTCTCGCAACCCACTTTTTTTTCTTCACAGTTCTCGCTAATAGGCTGCTAAAAAAGAAAGAAAAAAAGTGATCGGATCATCTATAAGTGGGCTTAAAACCTTCCCCTGGTCAACCTGATTCCAAAACTGTGACATATGATGGGATTCCGCCACAGGGGCGGCACCTATCGCGGACAGACAGACAGACAGACTGACAAACACACACACACACACACACACACACACACACTTTCGCTTATATTATATATATATATATATATATATATATATATATATATATATATATATATATATATATATATATATATATAAGTAGAAAAAGTATTTTGGTAACTCTCTCTCTCTTCTCCTCTCTCTCTCTCTCTCTCTCTTCCTCTCTCTCTCTCTCCATCTCTCTCTCTCTTCTCTTTCTCTCTCTCTTTTCATATATCTCTCTCTCTCTCACTCTTTCACGGATAGAGAGAGAGAGAGAGAGAGAGAGAGAGAGAGAGAGAAGAGAGAGAGAGAGAGAGAGAGAGAGAGAGAGAGAGAGAAGAAGGAGAGAGAGAGAGAGAGAGAGCGGCCAACGCGGCGATTTATTTAGTTAACGCTAATATATGCATGGTTCTACTGTATGTATCAGAAAACGAAATCTATAAATGGAAAGCTAATAAGATTCTGCTTCTATTGATATCTCCCATCTTATAAGCTGTCCCACAAAGTTTACATGACGACGTTGTTTTAAGTGAATGTTAATTTCATCATATTTCTTCAGTCGCATAATGACCTTTATTAATGAGTTTTACTGGTTTTATGTGATAATATTATAGAACAAGCATTTTCAAAGATAACAGTCTATCTTTATACATGTATAACATGATATACTGCGGGGTAATGCCTTGAGAACTTTCCCGGGTTAGAGTGAACAAAGAGGCCTTGGCGCTAAGATGGCGCCCAGTAGCGTTTAACATAGGGCCTATGAATGGCGTTACCCTCTTACATATAGATACCCTAGCGCGGCCTATCAGGCCGACAAAAAGGGGCGGGGCATCGTTCGCCGGACGAGAACCACACACACATGTGCACCGGCAGCCTCAATAAAAAAGCCTCATGAAAATATATAGTATACGTCGGACCATCGTGATGACAACATGAATCTGCTGTCCGACAATGACTTGTTAGTGATGGCTGCATGTGCAGTGTATAGCATGAAAATCCAGAATGAAAAAAGCAGTAAAAAGAGAAGAGTTTGGGTGAAGAACTGGCTGAAGAGAAAAGAAGAATTTGCCCATACAACTCTCTTGAATGAGCTTCAATAGTGAACTAGGTTATAGTGAGGTTAGATTAGTAATATTAAACATATTGTTACGCATGATTGTGTAGTGGGTTGGTGGTGTTTGCGTATGTAGTGCCCCCCCTTTTGGCTAGATGTCAATTTGAAGGGCTCCACAAACCTGGCGATTACGCTGCCACCACCCACAATAAGTGGAAAAAAAACCTAAAGATTTAGAGAATATATGAGGATAACTGGGACTTAATGAACGACTCGTTAACAGGGTTTCTTTATAATCATCACGAACAGTAATCACATCACAGCTCTAATGGTTTCACCGAAAACTCACTTCAAATAATATAAATACCCGAAACGACCAACTTCTCCGGGCTTAACACAGACACAAAAAGTTCCTATATTCTGTTACTAGGTACTATACCTATCTACATAAATAAATAACGGAGCTACAATAGGGCCTTAGCTCTATATACTGGAGTCCAAGCTGGTCCCAACGTCTGTTGTCACTCAGCTGGTCTCGACACCAACATGGACCACATGTGCCACAAGCCCACGCCTGGTAGTCTCACCACTTGGCTCCGCTTCAAGGATCAAACCCTTCTAAAGGGTTGCAGGGGAACGACTCCCTCCGCACGAGTAGTCTGGGCAAGGGTCGGCGAGAGAGAGAGAGAGAGAGAGAGAGAGAGAGGAGGAGGAGAGAGAGAGAGAGAAGAGGAGAGAGAGAGAGAGAGAGAGAGGAGAGAGAAGAGGAGAGAGAGAGAGAGAGTATAAGCGCGTTTTCGCGGCCGCTCTGGCCCGGTCAAGACTGGGCTAGTCCCGAGCGGTCACTGTTTTTGCGAGGCGTTCTGCACCGTTCCAGCCCGGTCTACTCCAGTCCAACCCAGCGAGCAGGACCAGGTTGGACCCGTGTGGGGAGAACTGGCGCATGCGCACTACAGTCAGCGGGGGAGACGACCAGGAGCTTATCGTGCTGCTCATAAGACAATGAAACACCATGATGGCCGACCATAGGACTAAAGTAATTTCACGAACAACATCTTGGGAAATTAATGTACCGTCAACAACACTATAGTGGCCACTGCACTAATGTCACCAGGCACAATTTCTGCCCGGAGGACCGCCCACTCGATCCCCCAGCCAATAGGAACGACGAATGGGACGGGGCCAGTCTCGATGTATTTTAGCGAGCATCAATCCAGCCTGGAACGGTATAGACTGGGCTGAACCAGGGCGGTGAACGTCACGAAAACGCGCTATAAGTCTCTTTCTCTCTTCCTTGCCTGCTTGCCGTGACGTCACCAGCGACCACGAGTATAGATATATGGCCGGAAGCCTACATCCAATTGAATTTGGACTGAGGAGTGAAGAAAAATGATTATAATTTTAATAACTGGCTATAGATGTTTTACTTTACTCTTACCACCCAGTGTAAACTTTTCGTCAATCGTGAGTCACAGGATTAACCCATTTTCTCTCGTTACATGGCTTCTTCCCCCCCAAAAAAAATTCTTGTTCCTCAGTCCTTCATCACACATTCTACCAGATATCTAGCTCAGTACATCAAGAAAATAGTAACATATTGTTACGCAGGGCCCTCACATAGACTCACCTTTTTATCTCACCCGCAAAGGCGCCCCACGTAACCACTTACTCCCTCCTGACGAAGGGCTCGGTAGAATTATCTGAAGGCGAGTAGTGGTGGATTACACGTAATCAATCACATGGCGGAAAGAGGACACTGACACTCACTGAAATACACTCTACATTTAATAGCGGAGGTCACACAATACACAGGACTCAACTCCTGAAGGTGGAGAGAGAGAACAAAGTACTCCCATAGTCACACGGTCTAAGAATTCTTCTCTAACACACACATACACGAGGCTTTACTTGAAAGGCAACAACACACATAGGTACGGCTTAACCAGGCACTAACTTAGGCTGACGAGGCCTCCTGACGGAGCGAGACAGACGCCTTCAGGCGCACGGCGCTATGCCCGCCGCCACCGCTCTCCCAACGCGAGACACCCTGCTTGTCTCGTACCCCGTTATGTTCTGTCCACCCAGCTACCCAGGCGGCGGGTTTCTCTCGTCCCTGTTCCCCTTACTTCCCGCCGCCAGCTAGCCAGCCAATCCCGTGGCGTGGCCGGCCGTGCCGGACCCAATCAGAGTGATTGCCGCGAATGACGTCACCCTCTCTTTGTGTGTGGTGCAGGAAGCACCCTCACCACGCTCATACATACAGACAAACGGACACTGACTCATACACCCTCGCTCTCGCCCCAAACACTACACAACCCCTACATGCCCTTCCCCCCACCTTCCCACCACCTGCATAACGCCAGGCGCGTAACAACATCATGACTCCTCTCCTTTTAAATTCACATATGGTGAATATCCACCCAAAAAAAAAAAAATATAAGTTGGACATTACAATTCTCAATTAAGTTTACAAAACAATAATTAAGTGGTATTGGATTCTTAATTCTTCACCTCCCTCACCAAAGCAGATTTAGCCAGTTTGGGGAACATATCAATGTAATGACTTTACTCCACCTTCTCACTTCATCTCCTACTTACTTAGGCCGAAGCCATATAGAGTCAAAAACTGGACTCATCCCTCTAGTCTGTAATGGTTGTTCCTTTACCCCACTAACCTAGGCATAGGCACGTAGGGAGAAATCACGACTGGATTTTTTCCATACCCTTTCCGTAACTTGGGATAAAGCTCACCCCCTTTATTGAAGCATAAAATCCTGCGACAATCACCCAACGAGCAAAGCTCAGAGCCAAGTACAATCCTCGGGTTCTGACGATATCCTTTGCGGGTCTAGTGTATAGTGTAATCTATGTACACCCTCTAAGGTAACCATTCTCCTAACCTTCAAGCTGGTTAGGGGATTTTCATCAAAATATATCTTTCTTACTAGAGATGACTTCTTACCATCGTCATTAACATTCCTCTACATATCTCCTCTCTGGCCTCCCTCTCTCTAGTTCATGGTTGTTAAAGTTCCTCCTCAACTATTACTACTCCTGCTGCTCCAACAGCCAGCCACCCTGTCCTAAAATTGTTTAATTTGTTCGGCCGCTCTCTGTGCACGTAAAACCGTCAAATATATTTTCTAACACATATGCACCCCCATCTCTCAATACTTCCACTATTTTGTACGGTCCCAACCACTTAACCGAGAGTTTCCTGTTGGTGCCCGTCTCAAAGCGTTCTTTTTTCACCCACGCCAATCCGTCTTTCTCCAACCTTTCGTTTTCCTTTTACATTAGCTTTCTCCCGCCATTTTCTCCCTCTTTCCAAATTTGTTCTCCTGATGATTTCGTTGTGCCACTTCTGTTTCCTCCTCTAAAATAAATTTTGTGGTAACTTCACACTATCAACCTTGGAGCGTATCGGGAAAAGAAAGCATAAAAAGGGTTTGGGGTACCCATTGTCTCATGCAACTGCACTATTCAGCACTCTTTGGGTTTCTAAGAGATAGCTGGGCCTCTAGTGGGATAACCCTTGCATAGGTTAGAGAGAATTGTTTTCATTGTTCGGTGCATCCTTTCAGAGATACTATTACCTTGTGGATGATAAGGCTGGTGTATCCTAACTGTATTCACATGAATCACACAATTCTTTAAATTCCCTGCGACGTAAATTCCCTAGCGTTATCTAACAGCAATGTATTTGGGCTCCAAATACACTAATATATTCCCCGAAAATTCTTACATACTTCCTCGGTCATCCTAGTTCTTAATTTATAAAACACAGTAAACCTACTATAATGATCTTTTATAGTTCATACATAGCGGTATCCGTGGGCTCCCGTTCCATGTCGGTTATGTCTATGCTTATCCTCTCTAGAGGTCTACTTACTGACGGAAATTCTTGCCATTGTTGTTAGAGTCCACGACTACCCTTATTGCTGTTGACAGGTTAAACAGTTCCTCACAATATTCTCTCACATCCATTTTAAGTTGGGCCAATAAAAATACCCCTCTGCTTTACTTATTGACTTCCTTTGCCCTAAATGACCTGATTCCTTATTATGAATTAATTCCAAGGCCGCTTGCTCCAGTTCACTAGGCAAAACCAATATTAGTGTACACTGTTATCTAACGCTGTTTAGTTAAATATAAAACTCTTCTTCTATCACAAATTGATCTAAAGTACTTCGGGGGTATTTAGATCTGGGTATTCTGCCCCTTCTAGATAGTTTACTCTATCATTTCTCTCCATTTGAGGTCCTCTCGTTGCATTTCCTTGATTTCTTCTTTAGTTTTTCTTAACCATCTCTCTTCTACTTGACATCGAATGATTCTTACTGGTCTACTAAGCTGGTCTGCTACAGTGTTCTTTCTCCCTGCTTTATATTCTATTGGATACCTATAGTCTCTCATTTCTAAGATCCACCTGTTCATCCTAGGTGACTTGGTTCGTTGTTTAAACACTGACACTAACGGTTGGTGCCTGTCTGCTGATAACTTTGGTTTCCCCCAAAAGGAAATGATGGAAAACTGTCTGCAGGCTAAAAACTACCCCTAGGGTTTCCCCTATCTTTTGCTGAGTATCGCGTTTTCAAGGGTTTTTAATTTTTGGAAAAGTACGAGACTACCTGGCTTTCCCCTGTTCATTATACTGAAATTAGTACTGCTCCTACATGGTTTGACTAGCATCGATATCCAACACAAAAGGTTTATTGATTTTGGCCTTAGTTAAGATGGGAGCACTAGTCAGTTTATTTTTTAGTATCTAAAATGCCTTCTAGCTTTCCTCTGACCATTCGGATGGGTTTTTTTTTTTAGTCAAATTAGTGATCGGCACAGCTATTTTAGCGAATCCTTCTATGTACTTCCTATAGAAACCTACCATTCCCAGAAATCTTCTGGTTTCCTTGTATTAGTGGGGGGGGTTTCATTTTCTCTACGCTTCTATGTTGTCTGGGTTGGGCTGGTAACCTTCCAGGGTTTCACTACGTGTCCTAGAAAACTAACTTTTCTTTCCCCTATTTTACATTGGACAAATTAATTTGTTTTCCAATTTAGTCAGATGTTCAAATAACCTATCGATCCTCTCCAAAAAGACCTCGTAACTGAGTGCCATCTGGATAATGTCATCCAGATAATTTTTAAGCCAGTTCTCTTTCAGTAAAGGGGTTAAAATCTGGCTAACTTGCGAGAGAAAATTGCCGCACTGCAATTCAACCCAAAGGGAAGTCTTTTGAACCTATATAAGGATATTCCTTTACAAAAAGTTGTTAGATCTTACTACTCTCATCCAACAGTATTTAAAAATATGCATCTTTCATATTTGGGGTGGCATAGTATTCATAGCCTGCTACAGACTGTACTAGCTTTTCCCAAATTTTGGGGTAGGGGTGTATATCAGTGGCTAAATGTTGATTCACTTTCCTATATACACACATCCCTTTACTCCATTCGGCTTGTTTAACCAGTACTATAGAACTTAACCACGCAGCTGTGGAGTTTTCTATTATGTCCTTCTCTTCCTTTTCTCTCAACTTTAGCTATTAATTCCTTGCTTTCTCCGGATACCTATATGTGACTCCTCTACACGGTTTTGGATCTAACACCTGAATAGAGCTGGTTCAGTTTTCATGGTGCCTAGTTCTCCGCATCTAAGATAAATAATTTATGGTGTTGTTTTATCAAGGCGAAAAGATGGTGTCTCTCCTGTCCACTTAGGTGTTTCCCAACCCTCCCCTTTCCAGAATAGCCTGTTTTCGTTCCTGTCGAGTACCACTACCTTTGCTAGCATCACTGTCGGGTAACATAGCGTTACTCATTCTAGTGGTGAGACACAGCGTGGTCCTTCCGTAACCTGCTGCTCTTGAATTTCTTCTGAGTTTACCCAACTACCCTTCCTCCATACCAAACTAAAATTACTTACTACTCCATACCTAGCTAAAAGTGTACCAGAAACGTAACTTCAAACTGTCCTTTACTGTTATAAACTATTGGTAGAAAGATGGTCCTTTCTTTTGTAACCTGGACACACATAGGTGCTGTGGGAAAATTTTCCACTAAAACCGCTCTCTAATTTTGAGAAAGGTATTAATTTGAATGGTGAATTTTGGGGCCTACCAGATAGAAGGGGGAATACGAATACAAATTCCACCTATGTATATATTATTATAGATTGGGTATAAATTAAGATGTATTTAATATGTAATATAAATTTTTTGGTATTCACCTATAATACCACAATTAATCAAAGGATTAACATAATATAAGAAAATTTTGAGGAAAGTTCCACGTATGGGAGTAAATTATTGGAACGTTCCACGTGTAAGCTAGCTGTCTTGAAAAAGGAATTGTAGTCAAGACATTAGTTTACGAGCTATCAGCTACACTATGAAGTTGTAGTCAGTCTTTGATTGTACCCCTAAGGTGAAGTCAACCTCATATTAATATGAGTAAGCTATAACCGATCAATCGGTTAAAAGCTGGACAAAGTGGTAAAACATCACAAGATACGAGCCGCGCCAGGTAACTTGGAAAGTTATCCTTGGCAACTCCGCCCCCTATCACTCCGCGCCGCCATTACGCAGCCACAGCCACCGCTCTGCCATTCAGTGTACCAAAAGCGTCTCACCAATACTCCTCAAGATGATGATCAAACCTTCATAACCGCAACCCATCTGCCACTGCTGAGTATACCTTGGTTACGTCTAAATAGGGTATCTGTGCAGCTTAGGTAGATTAGGGTTAATAGCAAGGTGAGTTCACGTTAATTAATATTATAATTTTAACAGTTTGTTGTCGTCCATCAGTTTTATGGGCGATAATTTCAACAGGTGCTATATTTTGCATTGTCTTTTTCTAGGTCAACCACGAGAATGGTTCCCCCTACCTTTGTCCCCTGGTAATTCTAACCATTGAGTTCTTTCTTGTCTTAGGTCACCTTTGCTGTATTTATATGACGGCTTGATTTAGCAACTTCATCTTTGCACTCCACGCTTAACTGCTCTTATGGGGCGTATCGGTGTTCAAAAAAAATTCAAGGGGTAAGTTAGGTTAGCCCACATGACTTTTTTGTTGTTGTAATTTATAGTCATTTCTTCTAGTCGTATTATATTCATCCCTACCAGGGCTTGGGTGGATAAATTTCTGGTCTGCCCCTACTAACATTAACACTTCTATTGTGCTATCTGCTCCTATGGTTATTTTTACTTTCACTTGACCTAAGATTCTCAACTCCTTGCCAGTTATGCCTGTCAAACTAGGGATGTTACTGTGGGTTCTTATTTTAAGTTTTTAAGTTAAGCTACGATCTTCTTTATAAGTGAATATTCGCTTCCTGGGGTCTAATAAAATTCCGTGACGTGGTCATTAATGGCTAAGGGGATTAATGGCATTGGGGGTCGATGTTTAACTAGTTACCTGGAGAACGCTTTCCTCCAGGACAACTCGGACTGCCTCGCCTACATCCTACCCTCCAGCAATTAAAACAAGCGTTGCTACTTGGCTTCCTTCGACAGTCTGCGGCTGAGTGGTTTTTCCTTTACAGTAAGGACAAAACGTCTGGGAGTTCTTCTCCAATCTAAAATGGGTATCTTCTGGTCTTTACCTACTCCCCAAACTTGTAATTTCCTCTCCATTCCTTCCACCTGTGCTCGCAGTTCTTTTACTTCTGACTGACTGGCTGACAGTTCCTCTGACTGTTTTGCTTATTGGGAAGAGTACTCTGGGGAGCAGGTGTTATCTCTGATAGCTGCAGGTTCTGGTTTACCGCGTATATCCTATCGTGTCTCTTCCCATTGCTATTGCCCTCTCGGTTCCACTCTCTCTATGAATTTTTCAGTGGGATTTGTTCATCCATGAAAAAATCTAATTTCTCCCCACTTTGACTTGGTAATCTCTCAACAGTTTTTTTTATGATCTTATCCCTACGGGAATTTCTCCTGAATGTTTTGACTTTGCTTCCAATATGGCGTATTTACATTTAAGTTTAGTTGCGAGCTCTTGAGGATCTTCCAGCCAATCAACTTTACCTCCGAATGCGTTAAGGATTCTGTCGACATTATTGTCTGTTAGTTCTTCATATAAACAATAAGTTAGGGAGTCCCACGATTTAAAATTGACCTTACTTAGGGTATTCTGTATGTTTTAAACGCTAACGGTGGGTCCATCTTTGCCCTAAGGATTCCTCTTTCTCTCCTCCAAATCCTCTGAACAACTCTCTACTTGGGAAAAGAAAAATTTCAATCTTTCCCCCGGCTTCGATTCCCTGCAAATCACTGAGGCTCAGCATTCGTATATCTCTAGGCTTTACCATGACCTTACTGGTCTCCTGACATCCTTTTCTCCCCTCCCTTATCTCTCAACAATAACTCAAGAGTTATTTTTGTTCTTTCCACTTCTTGTTCTAATTGAATCATCCTATCTAACCGCTCGTATTGTTCTGGACTGGTATCGTCTTCCTTGGGTGTCACTACTTCCTCCTTCCTAATCTCTTTTGTCCAAACCCTCTGCTCCATTTTTCCGAAAAATTAAGCAAATCCTCCATCTTTGAAAAAAAATCTCAATGATGACTATTACTGGGTATAGTGTTTGGACTTTTTTAAGGGGGGCTATTATAGCCACGACAACCCGCAGAAATTGCTTACTTGCCCGGGGGGTTTTATAAGGGCCCCAACATTGACATACACTGCTTATAATTCTATGGTGGGTAACCGGGCCTCCTAAAGCCTGCACTGCAGCCCATGCCTGGTAGTTGTGCCTGATTACATTTACGAGTTTCTGGTATATAAAGCCCTGCCCGTCCTGTTAAAGTGCACTCCATCATGCGCTAAGTCTTGTGCATATGGGTTTGGCGTTTTAAAGCTTAATTTCCTATACTGAGTTAGTTTCTTGTTCAATTTGTTATTTATCGCTTTAGCTATTTCATCGTATGTTTCTTCTCAACGCTCCTAGCGTAATGGTTTGTTATGATCCTGGGGTTATCATGCAAATCCTTATCTCACAGTGGCACGTTGCCTGTAAGGCTTCTACTACCTTCCTAATCTCTTCCACTATGTCTCCCATCTTCCGACTTCTTTACTGTCATTATTGCCTAAAATATAGGATGACTAACTCTAATTCTTTCTGCAAGACTCCGTTCAATCTATCATCTGAAAAAAAGGTTCTAATCTTGCCCCCTGCGCTCTATAAACATCTACTATTACGTTAGGATCATCTACTTCCACGGGCTCAGGGACCTGACTATGAAACCCAACTAGCGCTACCCTGTACAGGATGTGATCTCTGAGCACTGGCACCTGAAAAAAAAAAAGGAATTAGTTAGCACGTGGGTAAGGGAAGTCTGAAATGGACCCCCAACCAGCTGCTACCCCAACTTGTAGTGCCCCCCTTTTGGGTAGATGTTAATTTGAAGGGCTCCACAAACCTGCGATTACGCTGCCACCACCCACAATAAGTGGGAAAAAAAACTAATATTTAGAGAATATATGAGGGTAACTGAGACTTAAAAGAACGACTTGTTAACGGGTTTCTTTATCATTTATCACGAACAGTAATCACATCACAGCTCTAATGGTTTCACCGAAAAATCACTTCAAATATATAAATACCCGAAAAGACCAACTTCTCCTCCGGGGTTAACACAGACACAAAAAGTTCCTATATTCTGTTACTAGGGACTATACCTATCTACATAAATAAATAACGGAGCTACAATAGGGCCTTAGCTCTATAATACTGGAGTCCAAGCTGGTCCCAACGTCTGTTGTCACTCAGCTGGTCTCGACACCCAACATGGACCAACGTGTGCCACAAGCCCACGCCTTTGGGAGTCTCACCACTTCGCTCCGCTTCCAGGATCAAACCCTTCTAAAGGGTTGCAGGGGAACGACTCCCCCCGCACGAGTAGTCTGGGCAAGGGTCGGCGAGAGAGAGCGAGAGTATGTCTCTTTCTCCCTTCCTTGCCTGCTTGCCGTGACGTCACCAGCGACCACGAGTATAAAAAATATATGGCCGGAAACCTATATCCAAATGAATTGGGGGCTGAGGAGTAAAAAAAATTGTTATCATTTTAAAAACTGGCTATATATGTATTTCTTTACTCTTACCACTCAGTGTAAACTTTTCGTCAATCGTGGGGTCACAGGATTAACCCATTTTTCGCGTTACACGTGTAAGCAGTAGAGGCATATTGTTGTGTGTCTGTGTGTCTGTAGTCGGCGCGGTGTCTTGGGTACGAGGAGCCCCAGGGAAGCGCGGTAGGCCGGTTGGGGGATCGAAGAAGGCAGCGGCAATAGGCCCATAGACGCAGAGGCAGAGGTCCCATGTACTAATATGTTTACATTTTTTTCCGTTTTTCTCGTGCGGGCAACATGGGTGACTATTAATCTTTTCGTAAATCGTGTTTTACGTTTACTCCACCTAAGAGCCCCTCTTAGTAATGAAATTATTTTCATAGTATCATGAATTACTCACATACATATCCCATATACTTTTAAACTCCATGTTAAACACAATCTTCGTATATATGAATAAAATCTGTAGTACTCGTTAATGTCTTATACAGGATTATTAAGAACGTGATAAATATGAGGTACATCAGTATTGTTGTTCAAGTGAAGTATGACTGCAAGAAAGTTACGGATCCAAGTGCCATAGCATATGTATATAATAATCTTCGAAAAATGTCTCAGGAAGATACGCTGCCAGACGTACAAACGCACGGGAGGCTACCAATGGAGGGAGGGGTGCTTGGGATTAGCCCACGTGTGGTAGTCTATAGAAAGTGTCGTACCTCATGCATCAACCACTGTGGTAAACACTAATGCTTCTTATATACTTTGCTGGTATTCGTCAGTTGCATTATATATATTGTTACGTGTAGCATAAATGCATGATGGGTGGGTGGAGAGGCTGGAGACGTGTGTTATGTGTCTGGCGGGCAGGGGAAGCAGCGCGTGAGGCTGAGGTTAGAGCGGGGGTGGGGTTTGGGGTGGGAGAGGGTAGAGAGAGACATGAACCTTGGCACACATTTTGCTGGTGGCTGGCAGTGGCACGGAGACCAGCGGGAAGGGAGGATTGAAGCCTCGTGGCGGCGGTCGGTGTCGCGTGGGGGTTGGTTGCGGTGTGGTGGAGGGGTTTGTGTGTAGTGGTACTGGGTGGGTTGTCCTGAGGAAGGGACTGTGTGCCTGTAGGGATGCAGAGTAGCCCTTGCGACCATCTGCAAGAGATGGGGTGGCGACTCTGTAACTGTGTACTGACTTTGTCTTTGTAGTGAGTGTGGTTTGTTCATTAAACTAAGAAATGCTTTAGTTCTTCCTTCGCCTTTTTTTGACCTCGTGAACTACTTTAGCTCGCCTCATCTTGACACGCCGGATCCTGTAGAAGTCGCTGTAGAAGTAAGTGGCCTGCAGTGGTCATTGGTACGTAAAACAGCTCTTTCCTGTACAGCCTTTTAGCCTGTAACACCTGGGTAGGTGTGGTAAGGTCCAGGAGAGAAGTGGAGAGCGTAACAATTGGTGTCACGAAGTGGATTTAAGTGTGTCAGGTGAGAGCCGGCTAGTGTTCCACGAGGTCAAGATGGCGTCGGGAGTGGAGCAGGCGGGGCTGACTCAGCTGAACAAAGGCGGCGCGGAGCAAGGCTTGGGTGAGCCGATGTGGAAGAGTCAAACTGTGATGAACATGCTCAAGGCGTTGATGAGTGGAATAAAGGAAATCAATGAGACAGTGAAAGAGGCATGCGAGGAAATCAAGGAAAACTTGAGAGAGTCAAGCGAGATAAACAATGAAAAACATAAGGGAACTGATACAGAGGTGCAGGGCATTAAGGCAGAGGAGCGGGAAGAAGAGCTGCCCCTGTCCCTAGGTGACGCCCCTGCAGACCTGAAGCAGGGTAAGGCGTGCGTCGATCCAGAGAGGAGGACGGTAAGGGTATGCGGAGAGAAGGTGCCCTTACTCGCCGGTGACGTCCCGGTGGAGGTGGTTCCGGCTGTACGGCGCTCCACCCTTCGCCTCCCTGCCCCGCTTTCTTCAGGAAGTGGTGGAAGGGCGGCGGCGGCGGTGGTCCGCGCGAGTCGGCCGCTCGTTCGGGAGGGGGCTGCGCGGCGCCCAGCTCCTCCCCTGCCTGCCTCGCCTTCGTCATCCCAGGGCCGCCCTGCAGTGTGTGGCCATTCGGGGTGGCGTGAATCGTCGCAACATGATGGAAAGGCGGCGTGAAGTGTCTGCTGGGCCCCTTTCGCGGCGCTGGCAAGTGGCGTAAAGGGCAGGAGGGGCCGCGCTGGGGGCCTGACACTCCGGCAGGGGCGGAGTAAGCGCCCACGGCTGAAGGGCGGCCTGCCGCCCCGGCAGAAGAGCCGCAGGCGTGGTGAACGAGGGAAGCCGCGCAGCCAGCAGGGAAAGTCTTGGAGGGCCAGGATGAAAAGGACGTCCCCATACCTGCCTCTGCTGCGCCGTCAGGAGGATGACGAGCGCAGGGGGTGGCCCCCCCCGCCGAAGCTGTGGCAGGTGGCAGTAACGGCTTGTTACGATGGTGGAGGAAGACACCGACGTGCCTTCTACCAAGCAGTGCCCGCTGCAGCGCGTTGCTGCTAGGTTCTGCCGCACCTTCACCGGCGATCTGCAGTGGAGGGCAGGATGGTCGTGGCGCCTTTTTCCACCGCGAGACTGGAGCAGGGAACAGGGGAGAGCTGCGGGGTCCAGTTGGAGTGTGGTCTCCTGGATTGTGGTCACCTCTGGGGCGGGCCCAGGGTTTGAGGAAGCCCCTGTGGTCCAGGTAGCCTGTGGTGGAGGTAGCAGCTCTGTGTTCCTGCTGGTGGGTCTCGCGGGGGGAAGAGAAGGGCTGCCTGGTGACCTTTCCAACGCTGCAGGGGCGGCTGGTGGATGGTGATGGGGGGATCTGCAGTTACAGCTGGTGGTGGCTTTGTGTGTGGTAGAGGTGGTGGTGGGTGGAGGTGACGCGCGGTGCGGTGCGCGGTGCGGTGCGCGGTGTTGACGGCGACGCAGCAGAAGAGAGGTGGTGGTGGTTAACGGGTGGTTGTAATGTTGTGGTGGTGGTAGTGGTGGAGGTAGTGGTGGTTGTGGTGGAGGTGGAGTTGGTGGTGGTGGTGGTGGAGTTGTTGTGGTGGAGGTAGTGGTGGAGGTAGAGGTGGAGGTGGAGGGGTGGTGTGGAGGCATTAATCCACTTCAGTGATGTGGTGGAGTGGTGGAGGTGGAGTGGTGGTGGGGGGTGATGTGGTGGTGGAGTGGTGGAGTGAGGCATGCATGTTGGTCTGCTCCATGGTGTTGTGGTGGGAAAATTATGCAATTGCTGCATTAATTGCCAAAAAGGAATTTGATTATTGTTGTGTGTTTCTGTATTGTTCTTGAGTGCTACTTTAAGATGTGGATGTTTTGTTCTTGATCGTGGACGATCAAGCTTTAAAGGAGGATAATGTTACGTGTAGCGTAAATGCATGATGGGTGGGTGGAGAGGCTGGAGACGTGTGTTATGTGCCTGGCGGGCAGGGAAGCAGCGCGTGAGGCTGAGGTTAGAGCGGGGGTGGGGTTTGGGATGGGAGAGGGTAGAGAGAGACATGAACCTTGGCACACATTTTTGCTGGTGGCTGGCAGTGGCGCGGAGACCAGCGGGAAGGGAGGATTGAAGCTTCGTGGCGGCGGTCGGTGTCGCGTGGGGGGTTGGTTGCGGTGTGGTGGAGGGGTTTGTGTGTAGTGGTACTGGGTGGGTTGTCCTGAGGAAGGGACTGTGTGCCTGTAGGGATGCAGAGTAGCCCTTGCGACCATCTGCAAGAGATGGGATGGCGACTCTGTAACTGTGTACTGACTTTGTCTTTGTAGTGAGTGTGGTTTGTTCATTAAACTAAGAAATGCTTCTAGTGTCTTCCTTCGCCTGTGTTTTGACCTCGTGAACTACTTTAGCTCGCTCATCTTGACACGCCGGATCCTGTAGAAGTCGCTGTAGAAGTAAGTGGCCTGCAGTTGTCATTGGTACGTAAAACAGCTCTTTCCTGTACACGCTTTTAGCCTGTAACACCTGGGTAGGTGTGGTAAGGTCCAGGAGAGGAGTGGAGAGCGTAACAATATGTATAAATCAAGTAAGTTCTCTCTGTGTAGGAAAAGTTGTATATTTCTGGCCCTTCATAGTATAATAATTAGGAATAGTGGGCGTGCTGTGAATAATTTGAAAAATGCTTATTCTCGATTAATATGCCCCATTTCTTTAAAAAACAGCGGTCCCAGCCTCCCTAAAAATCCCAATGTCTCTTCCAGTAGGGGAAGGAAAACAGTAGTAATTTGGGGGTTTAACCCTTTAAAGGAGGCAATGGCCTGACCTTCTGGCCAATGGTAAAAGACACAGAGCTTTGGGGGGAACACCCCACCCTTAAGCTTTGGGAACCCCGCCCCCCCCTTGGTTCCCACTTGGGTTTTAACAAAGGTTACATTTCCCTTAAAAGCCCTTTATAGAAAAGTCTCACATTAGTTTAAATTAATATGTGCTGATACCACCAGCACATGCTCGGCCACACCCACTGTGTCCTAAAGCATTACACCCTTTTTTGGGTTCGGGAACCAAGATTTCATTTTAAAATCATAAAAAAATTATAAGTAAACTTAATACTAAGATACTAGTAAAGATTTTAAATAATTTGTAAAAACATAATGCTAATAATACTGAGTATTACACAGAAGACTAAAAATAACATTGGAAAAAAATTGGGGCATGTTAACCTATGTATGGCTTGGTCAGTGCATGAAGGTCAGTATATCCTTTACTATCGACATGTACAAATTCTGAGTATTAGGTGTAAAGAAGTATGAATTTATTTCCATGTACTTTACTGGTGATAAATAAGTTCCTAAAAATTTAGAACAAGTTATTTGGCGTTCAGGAGAACGTTTCAAAACAAAAACCTTGGAAATTGAAAAAAGGACAAGCCTTACTATGCTGTCTAGTATCATCTCCTGCGAGAACCCTTAATTTTCCTGAACTGATCTTAAAATGATCTAAAAGATCTAAGTTGAATCTTGGCATAATCGTCCACTGGTAACAGGACAGGAAATTTAAAAAGCAATCATAAGGTAATCGCTTGCGACACCATACAACATAAAAGGGTCTTTCCTGAAGGAATTTACGAGCCTTTATCGAGCCGCTACAAAGGTACCAGTCCCCCCAAAGATCTGAAACTCCCAGCATAATGGCAAGGACATCAAGAATTTTCTTTTTATCCTTTCAAATAGCCCTGCTCGCGGGGTGATAAGCAGAAATGAATTTTTTGCTTAATCTGGAACCTCACAAATTTTATGAAGAATTTGATAGCAAATTCAGGGCCTTTATCTGAATGATGAGCACTCTAGGATTTTTATGGGGAAAAATTTAAATTTTGAACTAGAGAGAGCAACATTATAGCAATGTTAGGCGGGGGCAAACAAAAAACGGGTGAAGTGTTACACAACCCCCAACATAGGGTGACCCTTGATGACTTCGAGGAAGCGCAATAAGTCGATGCCTCGGTTTCAAAGGACACCAGGAAAGGATTTAAAGGGATAGGAGCAGTTCTCGTTTTTTCCCCTTGGGTTTTGTTCACATAAACACTTGTGTTACAGTTTCTCTGCTTTGATGGCATGGTAGGCCAAAAAAAACTTACGCGAGCAGGGGACAAGGTTCTGCTCGCCCTGGATGTCCTGCTGAGGCATGTCGTAAATGAGTTTTAAAGCGTTTCCACTAACTGGAGGAATAACTAGTTGAGTAACCGTGTTCTCGTCCATAAAACATTACACAAAAATTTCTAAAACTTTTAAAAAACTGAAAAAAGGGGGAACTGACAATTTGGGAATAAAGTTCTCCCCTGACTCTAGGCAAAATATTTTTGACCACACAGGATTTGACGTTAGCTTGATAAGTTTTGTAAGAAAAATTTGAAATGTCTGGAGCACTGCTACGGGAATGTTGCGTGAAAGTGCGTCTAAAACTTTTTTTATCCCCCGGAAAAAATTTTGATAGTGGTCAAACCCCCTAAATAGTGATGAACCACCCGGGCCACACACCCAGAGGTTTTTCCCTTTAAAGAGATTCAGCACTGCAGTTTAAATCAGGGAAACTTAGGGAAACCATGATAATTTCCTTAAAGTGTTAAGACCCACACCACAGCAAAACTTCAAGGTGGTTATGGTACCGGACTCTACACATTAAGCACTCTACGGGGCATATGCAACACATGAGGGCTTTTCCCTTCCTTTTTGTTTAAACGCACCAACGCCTAGTGCCAAAGCATCTGTCAAAAGAGGAAAGGCATATGGAACAGAAATGAAAAATGCGAGTGTAAGAGCTGTTTCAAAGTATCAAAATTTTTGTTGGGGGGGACCATTCCAAGTAAAAGGGAACGCCCTTTTTTTCAAAAGTCTGTAGGGGATTCAAAAAACCCCTAGTTTTTTACAAAAGCACGATAGAAACCCCCGAAAACCCAAGGAAAACCGTACCTTTCGTGGTGGTGGGGGTTTGGAAATTCTTGCCGGTTTGATTTTACAATCCAAGGGGGGTTCCATCCTTACGACAGCCCCCTAAAAATTCAATGGTGATTGAGAAAATGCTTTTGCGCACGTTAAGAAGCCCCCCCCCCCCTCAGAAGTTTCTGAAAACAAGGGAAAGTTTTAAAGTGACGGAAAATCCTTGGAGAAAAAGATGAGGTCGTCCAGTAGACGAAAAACCCCACACCTTAATGCCGTGAAAAAAAGGTTGACTAGATTTTGGGTGAAAGAGGGGTTCCTAAAAACCCATGGGACTCTCACCATTCAAAGACATTATTTGTTGAAAAGGCAGTTTTTCCCCGAGATTTCTTCTAAAGGGAAATTTCCCCAGAACCCCAGCTTGAGGCCAAACGGAAAGACTGATACCCCCTAAGACTGAAAAAGGGTCTCTCAAAAAGGGAGTGGAAAAGACCCGGCATTTAAATTTTTAATTTTCCTGAAATCTGACAGGCCGGTAAGCCCCCCTTTTTTTCCCCAAATAAAAAGGTTATTTCCCCGGAAAAAGACCCTTATTTTCCCTTCACCCAACATGTCTTTTATCATGCCCTGTACCAAAACCCTTTTGGCTATGAGGCAACGAAAAGACGGTACTAAGAAGGCTGTGATCAGGTGTAAGCACAATGTGATGAGTGTTTTTTCCCTGTTACCCTGGTTTTCCCGGAAGGGCCAAGAGCAGGCCCTGGTGTCGCAAGCAACGGAGAAGATCAGGCTTAGCCCCCGGAAAATCAATACCTGACATAAGGTGTTAACTCCCTTACTATGTCTGCTGGCCTCCCTAACATTCGTTCCGTAAGACTGCCAAGAACGGGAAAGGGGATCCATTAAGTCAGACTTTTTTTGACTTTCAAAGCTGCATAAAAAAACCCCTTTTTTTAAAGTTTTTATGGGGGACCCTGAACTTTGTGACAACTCGTCACTTATGTGATCAAAACGTACCGCTAAAAAAAAAACCCCTTTCCCCCAAGCCCAAACTTACAGGGAAAGGGCAGGTAAAGCCCAGATAACTGTGACAGGAGCCTTTTGTACTCTCACCGGAGCAACAGAACATTGGAGCCAAAAATTGGTCTCCCCCGACAAAGCAGACACCACCAAACCGGCAGGGGGAACTGAACGTTTCGTTTCCCCGCTAAGAAGCACGTCAGGGCTTAAACAGCAAAAAAAGGTTGTGGTACTGTTGGAAAAATCATAAGTTTATCAAGCAAAGGGGTGGACTTGTCATTGGGGAAAAGAAGCCATTTAATGAAATTTCCCGGTCTGTGGAATTACACAAGTATGATCAAGTGATTCTAGTCCCAAAAGACCATAATTGAAAACAAAAGTGGTGTTTCATAAAAATGAGTTTAAAAACTTTTTTAGGGGCAAGGCACAGAGGGAAGGGGGCACAGTGCCCATCACCTCAGGGAGATTACACTTTTTAGGTGGCTGTAGAAGGTAACAAAGGGAAAAATTATATAACTTTTTAAAATTTCTAACACATCACGAAATTTCCCAAAGACCCCTTTTCCACCCCAAGAGCAATAGAACTGTCCGAGTGAAACACTAAATTGTCATCAGAAAGACAAGCACCATAAAGAAGGATATGAGTGTGTCTGGACTTTGGTCAGAAAAAATCTGGGGTTTTTTAACCCGGGGCCCAAATTCCCCGACTGATGAATCCGTACCCATTACCACGTCACCGTCTGAGACCCTTCGCCCCCAAACCCAAACCCGCATTCCTCGTGAATGATTTTCCCCCCGCTCGTGAATTACGCACCATTTCGGGGGAGGGCGAAAAAGCATAAAGGTGTTGTGGCCCTTTCGGAGATGCAAAACGGGGGGTGGAGGTTAGGAGGGAAGTATTTTCTTTGCTGAAAAAACCGCATATTTTCTACCTTTCTGAGCAGACTTTATTCCTTTTTTTTCTGATAGCAGTAAATATCAAATGACCTTTTCTTTTCCCCAATAGTAACATGCTTTGGTGCACGAGTAGAAAAAAAGGGGGTGAAAGGTGGTGGAGGGGGAAAAATAAAGGGGAATGAATTTTAGTTCCCCTTTACACCCGGGGCCACCGACTCAGTTTGTAAAATGGACTTTTAGGGATCTCACGGCCCCTTAGTATTTTCGTAGAAAATTCTAGAAGGTTTTCATGGGTTAAGATCAAAGATGAAGCGATACGACGCTGTTGTGGAGTCAAAAAAAAAGATGAATACTGAAATTCTGAAGAGTTTTAAATCTCCACTGTCAAATTTTTCATCTTCAAAACCCTGAACAGGTTCATTGCTTTGAGGCAATATTCAGCACGTGCCTGACCTCCAACCCGCCACACTACCCAAAATGTGTGGTAATGCTCAGCTAATAAATGACCCCTTGCAAAGAATCATTTTGTTTTTGGGCCCACCAAAAATTCTCAAAAGTTCCTACGAAATACATTATAATCATAATTTTGCGTCTTTCCCTAAAACCTGAAGCAACATATATCACTGGTAATGACCTGGTTTTAATGTGACCTAACAAAAGAAATTCTCATTTTTGAGGAACATTCGTTTTTTCATTTATCCTCGCACGCTGCGAAAAGACAATGCTGAGTGTGTTCATCCTCACCTGAGAAACTAGCGATTGAAGAATCTTTGGGGTAACAATTTTAAAGGTTGGAAAGTTGGAGAAGACAATTTTCTAGAGTGGTTGGTTGGAGTAATGTTTAGCAGCTGCAGTAGTAGTAGTAGAAATGGGGGTATAGGGGTGTTTACACAATACTAAAATCTACTGTTCCGGGGAGGCATGTCAAAGAATAAAATTTTCCATTTCTCAATGCATGACTATACTAAAAAAAAATTTGCATAGCGCATCGAAACTACACAGAAGTCAGCCCAACAAATGAAACACAAGTTACAGCTTACAGAAGCTGAACGCATCATTTAAAAAATTTTGGATAACGGAAATTTTCCTGACACATTAACAACTAACAGGTAAAAAGAAAAGTTACCCCTATAATTTTTCAAAGAAAACACGCTCGAAAGAAAAAAGCTACGTTTAGGCTAAATGGCCAAAAAAAAATTAATATGTATAAAAATTACTACTAAAATTTTACTTGTACACCCCCAACAAAAAATATCACTTATACCATACTGTTATTACTTTTAATTTGCCTTTGTTTTTTTCACTGAAAAAAATATTTTTTACAAATATAACTCTTAACCTTATGGCAAATTTCACACAATTCAAAAACTTTGGCAATTTCTGGAAAATTCCACCCCTTCCCAGCAATCTTTACCACTCAGGGGACGATGCCTGAGAGCCCCCGAAACACTTGATGCCGGAGCCAATAATACTCCCAAAAACCTGTGAGTATTTTCTTAGCCCTAACTCACAATAAACCGTGACGTACTGAAGCAACGAAACAGACCAAGGATTGCTCTGAGTCACTAAACTAGGGGCCCAAACGCCTCCTTCCCGACACAAGGGGTCAAAAAAGGGAAAAAAATAATTGTACCTGGCCACTTCTAAACTTCCCCACTGCCTAATAAAATGGGGTACAGCTCACATTAGCGAAAGGGATTATCTGGCATGAAGTACATGAAAAGAGAACCGAGGGGGTTTTCTGCCGCAATCCAAGACGTCCTGGGGAGACATTACCTTCTTGGGACCCTTTCTGGGGCACGGGAAGATAAGTAAGTAAAATCCCCTGTAGACGTGTAGGGGACAGCAGGCGTAGTAACCTCTGAATCGGCAAGAAATGGGTTAAACCCCCCTTGAAGACGTGTGAGACGCTGGGTGTAAACCCAATGTGCGATAACAAAGCAAGACCCTCAGCTTACAAAACCCCCCTTTTTCACTTTCCGCCCGCGTGACCCTTTAAAATCCTTTTACGTCCAAAACAAACTTAAACGAGGGAGAAGACCACACTGGAAAAACCGCTCACTGTCACTAAGCACACCAACCACACTTTAGGCACAAAGCCTTTCAAAAAGGGGGCGGGTTTGCAGGAAAAGGTTGAGGGGAGCCAAAAACAGTAGGGCTTTTCCCCCCCAACTGCTTTTCATTCTTTCATATTTTTTGTAGGGCTCTTTGAGACTTGGGGTCTGGAACCCCTACACCATGATGTGCCGCTTCCCTAGGCCTCCCCAAAGTCTCTTCCCGTGGGGGAAGGGGAAAAGTAGTGATTTGTGGGTTTAATCCTTAAGGAGGTCACGGACCCTGAACTGTCTGGGCCCAAAGGTCAAAGACCCGAGCGTTGGCGGGAACCCCCCCACGCCTGAGCGTTGGGGGGAAAACCGCCCCCGCCTTGGTTACCACTTAGGTTTAAAAAATAAGGTTTTAAAGTTTTCCTTTTTAAAACCTTTTAGAAAGTTACACTTGTTTTTATAATAGTGTGTACCCCCAGCAATGCGAGAAAATTATCTACATAAATTTAAATTAACGAAACAGAACGAAAAGGTCTTAATAAAGCCCCGTAGTAATTTTTTCCCTGAAAAAATAGAAATATGGGGTTGTGGGCAACCCCAGCTTTCACTGTCTATAGGCGTATTGGGGGTTAGGAGAGCTGACTGAGGAGGTCCTGTTGTATCCCGTCCGTCCTTGCCTCCCTCGTGTACTCGCGCCGCTGGCGTTCCTACTTATCGCCTCTGCCTTTGGGTACACATGTCTCTAGTGTGGATAATACGTGTGGATAAAACGTGCCGATAAAACTAGCGTGTGGATCGTGTTGGATGTGTATTAGACGTGCAGTAAGCGCTGTGTCTGTCTGTCCCTCTCTGCCTCATCGTGCTTCTTGTCTTATGTATCGGAACTTCAGTAAATAAAGCTAAGGAAGGAGTGACAAGTGTTTCATTCGCCTGAGACAGGCTGTGTAGAGACTCGTGGACTAACATACAGCTCGCTCTCACTCACACGCTGGATCTAGAGTGCGTTGTTCAAGTACGTACTAGCGGTGTTGTGCCTTGTCAGCTCCCTCACCGGTGTTCACCTGTTAGTGTGGGGGGCGACGGCGTAAACAGTTGGTGTCAGCACAGTGGGATTGTGAGTGTGTTTGAGTGAGGGGCTGGTTGTGTCACAAGTGGTCAAGATGGCGACGGGTGGGGAGGAGACGAGTTTCTCGGCGGGAAACGAGGAAGCGCTGAGTGCAGACAGAGGCGCGCACCAGAACGTGGCGGGAGAGTTGGGTTAGGTTGGCGGGCCCTTGGAAAGTGAATCGAATGTGATGAACATGCTCAGTGCGTTGATGAGTGAAATGAAGAAAAACTAAGGAAAACGTGTGAGAGGCAGTGAAAGAGGCAGGGAGAAAAACAATGAAACGTGAACGAGCTGAGAGAGACAGTGTGTCGGGTTTTGGTGGAGGCAAGGGAGGAGGCGCGGCGGTACACAGAAGCGATGTGTGCCGCCCTTAAGCAGGACTTGAGTACGGAGGTGCAGGACATTAAGGTGGAGGCTCGGGAGGAAGTGAGGGCCTGCCGAGAGGAGATCACCACGCTGCACCAGGCCATGGAGCAGCAGGCCATGGACCAGCGTATGCTGAAGCAGGAGCTCACCGAGGAGGAGGAGCTGCCTGGTCGTCCTTGGTCAGATCCTGGTGACCATAAGGACTGGCAGCGAATGCACCCGCTGGGTGTGGAGGGTGGGTTTCTGGGAGGCGCGGCGGGCTGCCGGGCTGGCACGCCACCCTTCCCAGCTACACGGTGCTCCCCTCCTCGCTTTCCCACACCGCCGTCGTCGCCCCACCACCACGTCGCAACGTTCTGTGGCCACTCTGGGCGGAGGAGACCATCTGAGTTTGATGGCAAGGTGATCTGGGAGGCCTACCTGGCCCAATTCGAGCTCCTGGCAGAATCCCAAGGCTGGGACTCGGCAGAACGAGTCTTACAGCTCGTGTCCAGTCTTCGGGGTGCAGCGTTGGAGGTGCTGGGGCGCCTAGCGGGGTCAGCTGACGCAACGCCTGGTGTATCAGAGTGTGGTGGAGGCCCTACGAAGGAGGTTTGGCCACCATCAGCAGGCGGAGGTATACCGGGCTCGCCTGAAGGTCAGGGTGCGAGCCAGGGCCGAGCCTCTACCCCAGCTCGCCCAGGAGATGGAGACGCTGGTACGCCGCGCGTACCCCGCCGCCCCGGAGGACATGGTGGTGGTGTTGACGCGCGACCACTTCGTGGATGCGCTGCAGGACAGGAACCTGCAACTCTATGTGAAGCAAGCGCATCCAGGGGACGTGCAGGAAGCTCTAGCGAGAGCGCTGGAGTTCGAGTCTTTCCTGCGCCCCTCTGTGGGCGGTGCCGCGACGGAGGGGCCATGGAGGGCTTCCCCCACCAGGGAATTCCGGGCCCGGCAGGCACAAGTGAAGAGGACGCCGGAGAGGAGGCCCGTGGGCCCGGGAAGACGAGCCCCACAGGCTTCAAGCTAGGGCTCTTGTTGGGGTTGTGGCCAGTATGCCACTTCTCCATCGCCTGTACCAACCCCAAGGACGTGCTGCAGGCGGGAAACGACGCTTGGCTGGACGGAGGGGCCGAGAGCCAGCCAACGCTCCCAGGGCCCAGTGCAGTGCAACCTGCCACCGTACTACAGCCCGACGGTCGAGGTGGAAGGGACCGTGAACGGGAGGCCATGCCGGATGAACGGTGGACACGGGCGCGAGAGAACGCTCACGCGTCCGGATGTGGTGCCGGCGAAACATCTTCCTGAGCACCGCAGCGACTCTGTGAGTCACCGGACATTGCACGAAGCTCAGAGGCCCAGTGGCAGGCGCGACTCGGCGTAGGAGGCACTGAGGAAGTACTGCCTGTGTACGTCGCCGACATGGAGGATTCATGCCTCCTTGGCCTGGACTCCCTGACGCAGAGTGGGGCGTGCGTCGACCTGGGGGAGGACGTTAAGGGTACGCGGAGAAGAGTGCCCTTACTCCCAGGTGGCGCCCCGGCGGAGGTAGTTGCGCCTGAGCGCGTACGTCTTGCCCCGAGGACGTAGACTAGGGTGCCTAGCTTGTACGCTGACCAGGAGGATGGAAGGAGCCGACGGCATGGTGGAGTCCACGGAGCACCTGAGGCTGGCAGACGGTGTGGCAGTGGGCCGGAGTCTCGTAGGAGCCGGGGAGGAGTCAGTCACTCTCCTTGTGGCTAACTTCTCCGACGAGACTCGCACGGTACCGGCTGGTGCCAAGCTGGGCACCTGTGAGGAGGTGGCTAGTCAGGAGGGGCAGCGAGGTAGTGAAGAACCGGCTGCTGAAGGTACCCTACCTGACAACCTGATTGACTTGGCGCAGAGGAGCGCCACCCACCTCACCTCGTGGCAGCAGGAGAGGATGCGCGGCACCCTGATATGCTGGTGTCTTCAGCAAGGGTGACCTGGACCTGGGCGGCACGGGCCTGGTAAATCACCAGATTAAGACAGGAAGCACACCGCCATAGACCACTGTATACCTGGACTGCGCACGGAATATCGGCCTGTCGCACAAGGGGCTGAAGTCGGAGGGCCGCTCGGATTCATATATATATATACGGATCATATAGACTGGTTTATCAGTATATATGATATACTGTAATCTTCGTAAATGTTTGTTCTATAATATTATAAAAAAAACCCCAGTAAAACACGCTAAAGAAATGCCATTACGAGACTGAAGAAATATGCATGAACTTAATATTCACTTCAACTCTTCGCCATTTAAAACTTTCCGAGTCAACTTTTATCATGAAGGGTATAAATAAAAGCGAAATTTTTATTAGTTTTTCCTTGCAATTTTTCGTTACTGATAAATGAATTAGAACCTGATAAATTAGCGTTAACTAAATAAATAAAATCATCAACGGGAAATTTTCCCGATTGATGAGGTTATTTTTTTAGTAAACGTAATTTTAATGGTTTTAAATTCATTTATCAGAAAACTAAAAAATAAGTAAATAAATAACACCACAATGGGGGAAAATTACCCGTGATGTTTTTATTTTATTTTTTAACGAATTTTATGCAGGTTTTTAATTTAAATTTTTATCAGTAACAAATTAGCAATGGAAAGCTAATAAAATTGCGCTGCAATGATCCCTCATGATCAGGTTGACTCGCAAAGTTTTAAATGGCAAAGAGTTAAGTAAATATTAATCAAGTTCATGCATATTTTTCTAGTCTCGAAAGGGCAATTTTTTGGTGTTTTACTGTTTTTTATTTGTAAATTATAGAACAAAAAAATTACGAAATACAGTTACTAATAGAAAAACCAGTCTATATGATAGTCCATAGACCACTATATCTCGGTCGGGCCCCCCGCAGGCCCCCCGCAGCCCCAATTCAAAACATTTCGCGTAACACAGGTATACAGGGTCTAGACAACCCCACGCACGCCCCAAAGGGAAAACGCGCCAGCCAGGCGGAAAAAGATGCAGCGGGGGTGAAAAGGGGCTTGAGGACAAGGGGTTTGGGAGAGGTCAGAAGCCCGTGGTGTCGGCGGTGGTGCTGGTGACCAAAAAGCGGCTCGAGGCGCTTTTGTGTAGGGGTATGCACGGTTCCGGTATACCAAATACGTATTTTTGCACCGGTATACCGGGATTTTTATTTTCCCGGATAACGGGATAGGTTTTGTATTGCATCGGTAAAACAGATCGGTATTTTATTGTCGGTATTATGTTTTTTTTTTTCTTTTTTTTCCCGAAACGCCCGATTGTACCAAGACCAAGAAGACTAGTGTTTAGGGTTGGCGGTATCAAGAAAATCCGGTATTGCGATACCGGTTTACTTTGGGAATAATACCGGTACGTCCTCACACCGGATCAGTTACGAAAACCGGTATACTACCCGATACCGTGCCAAAAACCTGTATTACCGGTATCGGTATTGATTTTTCGTGTTTTTTTTACTTGTCCTTCTCAACAATTATTAACCTCTACAGCATCGATCCCCCTAAAATAAAGCTTCCTATTTTTTACCTTCTCATTTTTTTACAATTCTTACCCCCTACCGTACAGCATAGACCCCCCTAAATAAAGTTTCCTGTGGCGTCGGCCATGGCGGATTTAAGGGGGGGACCGAGTAGACCATGCCTAGGCCCGTTCCCGCAAGGGCCCGCACCCCAGAGGAAAAAAATATGTTTTCAATAAAAATCTGAATCTGGATTTCTTATTTGCTCGAATACTTTTACATTGCATGTACCATAATATGCCACAAACTAGTACCAACATAATGTAAAAATATGGGTGGAAAAAGTTTCAATTAAACTAATATGAAATCTGAATCACATTTGGTAAAATTTTAGAGTCCTTTCCCGCCCTTATAAGGATTTTTTTTATCCAGACCTTCACAAATCCCTTTAGATACCTCTAAAACGTAATAATGAAGTAGGGGGGGAGATTAAAAAATACAAAATAAATTACTAACCTAACCTAACCTGGTAAAATTGTAGTCCTTTCCCCCCCTTATATCTCGTTAGGAGGTTAATTTGGTTAGGTTGTAGTGAGGTTTGGTTAGAAATTTTATTTTGGGGGGTCCAGGGCGGGGGTAATGTATGGGGGAGGGGCGTTGAAGGGGGCATCTCTTCCCCACTTTATAATTTCGTTTTAGAGGTAAACTGAAGGGTTTGTGAAGGTCTGGATAAAAAGAAACACTAATAGGGCGGGAAAGGGGCTCTAGAATTTTTCCCCACATTTCATTTAGGGGCCCCCCACTCCCACCGGCCCAGGGCCCCGCACACCATAAATCCGCCCCTGGCGTCGGCCATCCTCTTTTTTTTACAATTCGTAACCCCTACCGTACAGCATAGAAACCCCCCCAAAATAAAGTTTATGTGGCGTAGGCCATTCTTTTTTGTATCAGTAATTAGTATGTATAATGTAACCTCTAAATGAGGAAAATAATAATAATTTGATTCAAAATATCCTTTTAACATTTATTTTGGACAAAGAGTTCCGAGATTCCCGGGAAAGACAGTTTAAAATAGATATATAGCCAAGCTGGACAGTATTTGAATACATTTGTATTTAAATACATTAGTGTATTAAGAAATATATTATAAAAACATTAGTTTTATATATTAAATACAGTAATTAAATACTTTTAAAGAGTATTTAAATACATTGTGTTTTATATACATGTAATATAAAAATGTAAATAATTTTTATTCTATTTATTACATTTTTTTTTAGTTAATTTTGGGCCATAAACCCGCCCCAAATATCTGGCAATCCCGATGTTACAGTGAACCAGTGTTTCCACTTACAGGAAATTTCCTATTTTAAGGAAATTTAGGCCTGAGGGAAAGGGAAAATTCTAAGGAAACGCAAATCTAAGGGAAATCTTAAGGATTTTTTTTTTTCAGACATTTTCTAGAATATGTAGATAAGATTAAATAGACAGGTGAGATGATAATATTAACAAATTTTAATTTTCCTTTTACAAAAACCAAAACACAAATTT
>JACEEZ010019658.1:0-12415 GCA_016584305.1 Chionoecetes opilio
TTCCTTTCTTTAAAAAATTAAAAAAAACCTGGGGCAAAGGAGGAAAAAGGGGGCATGTGTCAATGTAGTATGCTGGTTTTTTGTTTTTTGATCTCCCCTTTTTCTTTTTCCTTTTTGATCATTTTTGCTCTTTTTTGATTTTTTTTACTTTCCAACTGGTTCCTCCCTGGGTAGTACTGTTATTCTTTATCTTTCCCCAATTTATATACTTTGTCTACTTAACCCCCTTCCTCTTCCTATATACTATACACTATATACTATACTACTAAAACAATATAACTACTATACTACTACTACTACTATTACTACTACACTACTACTCACTAACTATACTAATACTACTACACTACTTCTATCACTACTAAAAGGATTACCCTACTTTTTTTATGCCACCATTTATTTGCTTTTCCGTCTGCATTTTTAATTCCGGGGTGTTTGGAAGGTCCCGTTTTGCTTGTTTCCGAGGCGCCCTTTCCACTTTTCCGCTCGGGAAAGGGTTTAGGCAATGAATGATGCACAAAAAACCCCCTCAAGAGAGTTCGGGTCACCTCGCAAAAACCTTTTGAAGGCTAGCTTTGAAAGGTTCCCGTGTCCCCTTTTGTAGAATTTGTCCTGCCTCTCTTCTTGTGCATTCTCTCTCTCTCTCTCTCTCTCTCTCTCTCTCTCTCTCTCTCTCTCTCTCTCTCTCTCTCTCTCTCTCTCTCTCTCTCTCTCTCTCTCTCTTCTCTCTCTCCTCCCCTCTCTCTCTCTCTCTCTCTCTCTCTCCTCTCTCTCTACTCTCTCTCTCTCTCTCTCTCTCTCTCTCTCCCTCTCTCTCTCTCTCTCTCTCTCTCTCTCTCTCTCTCTCTCTCTCTCTCTCTCTCTCTCTCTCTCTCTCTCTCTCTCTCTCTCTCTCTCTCTCTCTCTCTCTTCTCTCTCTTTTCTCTCCTCTCTCTCTCTCTTCTCTCTCTCTCTCTCTCTCTTCTCTTCTCTCTCTCTCTCTCTCTCTCTCTCTCTCTCTCTCTCTCTCTCTCTCTCTCTCTCTCATTTTCACTGTTTACATCCGGGTCAGCAGCTTTTTCTTTAGTACTTTCACATATTTCCCTTCCTCCTCTCTCTCTCTCTCTCTCTCTCTCTCTCTCTCTCTCTCTCTCTCTCCTCTCTCTCTCTCTCTCTCTTCTCTCTCTTCTCTCTCTCTCTCTTCTCTCTCTCTCTCTCTCTCTCTCTCTCTCTCTCTCTCTCTCTCTCTCTCTCTCTCTCTCTCTCTCTCTCTCTCTCTTCTAGTAATCTCCACCCACGTGCTTCTTTTCCACCCAGTTTTTTCCCTCCCGTTCAACGAATCTCTCTTCCCTCTCCACACTCTCGCTCTTTTCTTTGCTACCAGTCTATTCTTACCAGTCTTTAGTCTCTCTCTCTATCCTCTCTCTTCTGTTCCACCCAATCTCATTTATCTCTCCCGTTCCACAATCACTCTCTTCCCTCCTACCCTACCTTCTCATGCCCATCGTTTAGTAGTTTTCCTTCTCTTCCGTATTCCCTTTTTTATCTTATTTTTTATGTCTTCCACCGTCGTGTCTTCTGCCGTGTTGGTCGTTGGCTTAGTGGATCACAAGACCAGCCGAAACACTTGCCCCGTTCGAGCCCCGTTCGTGCCTCTACATAATGACAGGGAGCGCCGTTTCCTCACCTCGCCTTATTAACGAGACTCGGTCAACGCTTTTGGTTCTTAGATCCTCCTCACACACACACAAAGAAAGACAATAAAAAAATATCTAAAAACAAATATCAACACCATTAGTCATAAAAGGCCTCATGTACCCTTTTAATAAGAAAAAGTAAGACAGTACCAAAGCAAACTACTCGTGTTATAGATACAAAACAAGTGCTTGAGGGCCCTTCGGACCCATGTATTGATGTTTGTAATAGTAGTATATATTTAGTGAGGCAGCTTAGCACCGAATTTCAAAGGGATGGGGACATGCCGGAAAAAGCACCAAATTTTGATCAGGCAATCTTCAGGGTCCCAGCTCTGATTCTATAACCGGCGCCAAGCGATACGACCACTCTTTTTGCTTCTACGATACATTTTTGTAATGTGAGCAATTTAACACATACGAAAAATCAAGAAAAAATGTAAACTCTTTCAGACCGTGCGTATATTTACCCAACATGGTGAAAAAATTGCCATGTTCTTTTTAAGGTATTTTCTGAGTATGGTTGCTCTTTATTTGGCCCATTAGGGGTTTTTAAAATTTCAATTCACATGAAATAATCATACTTAGTACACAATTAAGTAGGAGAGCAAAGCATGAAGGCAGTTCAAAGGTTTTAATGGAGGAATCTGCTAACAACTGACATTAAAACATGGAAACATGCAGTGTTAATGTTTTAAATCCTTCTCTGCACAAAATTCAATTACTACATTTCACACTAACCCGGCTAAGCTACTTCTCACATCGGCAGCTGCAAATTTATGTGAAACTTCCACCGCGCCTTCTTGCATGAGCATCGTCCTCCACACTTTGCACATGGCGCTTTTGCAACCATTTGATCAGTCCGCTGCAGGCCTGGGATCCCACAGGCAGGTTGGAGCACACAGGGACGCCAGGTCTTCGTTCCCACTCTCTCTAGAGTCCATCCAAAGCCCCCTTGAGGTTGGAGGCTTCTGCTCACAATGATCACGGGTTTGGGCCAGATTCCAGCTTGGTAGACTGCGCGCAGTGTGTGCTGCAGAAGGGCTTCTTGCGTTGGGGGAATGTTCCCTTTGTCCTGTTTTTCTGGGAGAAGAGTTCCCTACGTGCCTCGTTCACAGAGTCCAAGTTGCTCTTCTTTGTAGATGATCACGGTGAAGCGCTCGAGCAACTGGAATTCCCTTTGCAGTTCACTGTCACAGTCATGTAAGGGTGATTCATGAGGTTGTTGAAGGCTTCCGTCACCTCCACGTAGGCATTCCAAGCCTCCCATACCGATTTCTTCCCTTTGCCAAAGAAAGCGGAGGTTGTGTCGCAGCCCGTGAAGCGGTGGAACATGGGCAGTGCCGTTGACCTATCTTTTTCCAGAGCATAGAATATGGCATTGATATCAGGTACATGAAGTTCTTTCCAGTTCCAAAGGCTACCCAGATGGCTGCCATCTGATGTGGCTGGTCAGGGAATGATACTTTCCTATCAGTAGGGACAACGACGTCTGTGTGGGACAGTGCGTACCAAACAGGTGGTGCATCCCTTGTCCAGCGCATTTTCAGGTAAAACGACAATCCTTGTATCGGCCTCTTCATGGTCACATCGTGGCATGGAGTGGTCAGAACCTCTGCTGATCAATCTGTCCCTGATGTTATGAAGACCTCCTTTCCGTCTGGCCAGTCATTGGAGCCGACTTTGTCTAAAAGGGAACTGGAAAAGCTCCTCCTTGTTTGTGGGGAAACCGGGGGAAGTCGGGCCCGTTGCTGGGCAAACCCTTTGGTTTGGGCCGCCGACCTTTTTTCCGCACACCTTTTCCCCTTTTCTCTCTAGTTGACTACTTGATACTGCTGGCAATGTAGCTGTCCCAGACCACAATCGACTTTCTGCAGGATTCAAGTAGCTCAGGATGTGGGGGGGTGCAAACGCCATTAGATTGAAAAGTGGTGACATTAGATGAGGAAGCAGAACACCACAGCAACACCGTCGAGAATTCTTGCATCCAGAAAACGGCGGTGTAATATGCATTTAATTAAATAAAAAAAAAAAAAAAAGTTTTATTATGCAGGCTATCCTATCGGGGAGGCGGTAGCAGTGGTTAGCGTCTCTCAGTGGCGTTCTCGGTGACCCGAGTTCGATCCCGAAGAAAACCAAAATCTTCTGCACCGTCGAGTGGCCTAAGAACACCCCCCATGGGCCCCGCCCATTAGCTTTACTTTCGATTGCGAGTGCATCGGATGACACAGGGGGGCGGGGATGAGCCTCTAATCACAGGCGTCACTATAAAAATCCTGCCTGCGCCACCACGGACGAGGGGCCCAAACCCTCACAGCCCTCAAGTGAACCTCCGGGGCTTAACTACCGAGCCCTGGGTCACTATTGCCTACAGGCGCTATAGGCACAAAATTTTAAATAAAAAAGAAAAAAAGAAAAAAAGATTGTGTTTAAAAAAAATGTTCGGATCGCTTGGCGCTGGTTTTAGAATTGAAGCTTGGATTCTGAGGAATACCTGGAAAAAATGTGGTGCTTTTATCCGGCATGTCCCCATCAACTACCTAAGCTGCCTCACTAATTAGACAACATGTGATTGCAAAACTCCAATCGTGTTGTTGCTGTCGTTGGTCACTGGTCAAAGTGCCTCGGGGTAGACCATGTTCCGTGTGATTCCAACCCATTGTGTTCCGTGTGATTCCAACACACACACACTCACACACGGACACAAACGTTAAGTCCAAAAGTCTACTGAGTTTGTGGAATGCGGCAAGACGTTACCGCAGAGTTTTTCATGTAATCTGATACTCCTAAAAGTGTTTTTAGCCCAAAACCCCCCTTCAAAATTATTCAATCGACATGGGACTAAGCCGCTTACCACCTACGATTTATTTGTGATTTTTTGAGCCTACTCTCATCAAAATTGAATTTACAGTTTCGGCTACCCAAAACAGACAGACAGACAGACAGCCAGACAGACAGACAGACAGACAGACAGACAGACAGACACACGGCTACTCCTATAGTATATTATATATTAGATAGCTGTATAAGCTGAACAGTACTAAAAATGCATCAACTGAGCGTGAAGTTGGTTAGAAAAAACATGAAATGTAACCCCTTGAGGCCCAGAGCGTAGTTACCATTGTTATTGGGTACCATTAGACGATTTTTTTAGTGAATATAAGCAACATTTTATAGATATGACCTGTTTAGTATCCCTGTCCACTAGCTAATTTGGTATATTCAGCTACTTTTCGTAATTTTATAGCTCGACAACATACGATTTCTTATAGCAAAGGAAAGATCTGGGCGTGAAGGGGTTAAAGGCACGTGAGTCACTCCGGCGCGTCAATACTCACCCTTATTTATCACTCCATTACAAAAGGAAATTACTCGTGTTATTGGATACAAAAAATATACATATAAGCTGGTAAGTACTAAAAATGCATCTACTGAGTATGAATTTGGTAAAAAAAAAACATTATTTCTTAAGGCACGTGAGTCATTGCGCGGGTCACTACTCACACTGATCTATCACTCCATTACCGGCTATTTTTGTCAAGGAAAATTACTCATATTATAGATTTTAAAAAGTGCATAAGCTGGAAAGTACTAGAAATGGATCTACTGAAAATGAATTTGTTTAGAAAAAAACATGCTAATCATGTAATTATTTTAAAAGTTATTGCTATGACGTGTCACGCCCATGACGACGCCCGTGCCACGTCTACAACACATGCCGCCAGAGAACAGCCAAAGGNTCTCCTCTTTCTCTCTCTCTCTCTTTTCTCCCCCTCTCTCTCTCTCTCTCTCTTCTCTCTCTCTCTTTATTCTCCCTTTTCCCCCACTTCCTTCTTTCCACCAGTCGTATTTTTTTCCCTTTTCTGCAATCTCTCTTTCCTGCCCCCTTCTCCCCCTTTTGTTTACACTAGACTATTTTTAAACCAAATCGGGATTTCTTTTCTCTCTCTATAACCGTTTCTTTTCATCAAATTCTCGTTTTCCCATTAATACTTTATCTCCCGTTCCCCAAAAATATATATATCTCCCCTCCCCCCCTACGGCTCATGGCACCCTATTAATTGCTTTCCCCCCCTTTCAGTTTTCCTTTTTTTTTCTTTTTTTCCCTTTAATATTTCCCCGTCGCCCGTTGATGTTTGGTCGTGGCTAGGGTTTTACAAGACCAGCCGAACACTTCTCCAGTTCGTGCCCCGAGTAATGACAGGGAGTGCCTTTTCCCTCACCCGCTTATTAACGAGCAGCACGCTACGTTTCCTACCCCCCTCACACAAAAAAAACGGCAAACATAACTAAAAAAAAATAAAAAAAAACCCCTCACCACACACCACACACAACACACCACACACAAAACCACACACCCACACACACCCACACACCCCCCACCCCACCCCCCCCCCACACACCACACACACACACACCCAACACCCACCACACACACACACACACACCCCACAAACACCCCCAAAAACCCCCACACACACCCACCACACCACCCCAAAAAAACCCACCCACACACACAACACACACCACAAACACACACACACACCACCCAAAACACCCCACCACACAACCCCCCACACACCCCCCACACACCCCACACACACAAAAACACAACACACACCCCCACACACACACCACACACACACACACACACACCCCCCACACACACACACCACACAAAAAACCACACCACACCACCCACACACAAACCCCAACACACACACACAACACACCCCACACCACACACAACACACAAACACACCCCCCCCCCAACACACACACACAACAACACACACACACAACACACACAACACACACACACACCACACAAAAACACCACACACACAACACACACACCACACAACACCCCCCAACACCACACACACACACACACAACACACACACAACACACACACAAACAAACACCACACACACACCCCACACACACAAAAAGGGAGAGCAAAAAAAAAACTTTTAACAAATATAAATCCCCCAGAGTCATAAAAACGTCGGGTCCCCTGTAATAAGAAAAAAAACCCTTTATTTACAAAATTACTTGTGTTATAGATTTAAAGGAAAATGTAACATGGAAATTACCAACAAACCCCAAAAAGGGGCAAACAAATATAAGTCAAAACAAATATAATAACCCTAAGAGTCATTAAAAAAAACCTCGTGTCCTAGTAATAAGAAAAAAAGACATTATGCAAGGAATTTACTCGTGTTATAGATACAAACAAATGTATAAGCCGGAAAGTGGGCATTATCCCCTTCACACCAGCTTTTCCTTGGCTATAAAAATGTGTATTTTGTCGAGTTATAAATTACGAAAAGTAGTTTAATGTACCAAATAAGTTAGTCGACAAGGATATTAAACAGGTCATATCTATAAACATTGTTATATTCACTAAAAATCGTCTAATGGTAGTCATATTACAATGGAAATTACTTCTGGGGGGTGAAGGGGTTAAAAAGCATCTATCGAGTAGAATTTGGTTAAAAAAAAGAACATAGAATAAAAAAGAACGTCAGTCACTCCGGCGCGTCACTCCATTACCAAAGGAAATTATTCGCGTTATAGAAAAAAGAAACTGTTTAAGCTGAAAAAAACTATGAACTGAGAAGTAAAAAGAATTATCTACTGATTATGTATTTAGTTAAAAAAAAAAAAAAAAATCACAAGGTACGTCATTCATTCCGGCGCGTCAACACTCAAGCTTATTTATCACTCCATTACAAAAGAAAACTACTCGTGGTATGGAAAAACAAATTGCATATAACTAAAAAGTACTAAAAAGACGTCGAAATGTATCTACTGATTATAAATTTGGTTCGAAAACACGTGACATCAAAAGGCCCGTCATTCATTCCGGCGCGTCAATACTCACACTCACACTTAAAACAACTATAAAGCCCCCAAGAGTCATAAAAAAGCGTCCTGCGATTTACTACTAATAAGAAAAAAATATAACCATAGGAAATTACGGATGTTATATAAAACAAAAAGTATAAGCTGGAAAGTACTAAACATACATCTACTTATGAATTTGGTAAAAAAATGAACATGAAACCAAAGGAAAGTCATTCATTAGTCTATTACCAAAGGAAGTTACTCGTGTTGTAGCTATGACAAAAAGTGTAAGGTGGAAAGTACTAACACATACAAATGCAGCTACTGAATACTGATTATAAATTTGGTTAGTAAAGACATTAAATCAAAAGGTACGTCAGTCATTGCGGAATGTCAACACTCACACTTATGTATCACTCCATTACAAAAGAGAATTACACGAGGTATGGGAAAAAAATAATTACATATAAACTAAAACGTACAAAAAAAAGTAGAAATGCATCTAAGGATTATAAATTTGGTTAGAAAAACACATAAAATTCAATGGTAAAAAAAAACCCATTATATTTAACGGCACGTCCCTGTGGCGGGTCACTTTTTAAAGGGTTTTAATAAAGGAAATTACTCGTATTATAGGTCAAATAAAATGTATAAGCTGGAAAGAACTAAAAATGCAACTACTGATATTTAATTTAGTTAGAAAATAACTTTTAACCCCTTGAGACCCAGAACGTAATTTCTATTGTTATTTGGGTACTATTAGACGATTTTTAGTTAATATAAGCAATATTTCAGAGATATGACCTGTTTAGTATCCTTGTCCACTAGTTAATTTGGTATATTCAGTCACTTTTCGTAATTTTATGGCTAACAACAGACAATTTTATATAGCAAAGGAAAGATCTGGGCGTGAAGGCGTTAAAGGAACGTCAGTCATTCGTCATTAGTCTTTAAAAAATAGCCTCTATGACTAGTAATAAGAAATATAAGACAGGCTAAGGAAATACGGGGTTATAGAAGAAGAAAAAACTGTATAAACTGAAAAATACAAAAAAAGTATGCAGAAAATTACTCGTGCTATTAAGAAATAAGGTACAAAACTGAAAGTACAACAAATTAATCTACTGAGTATGAATTTGGTTAGAAAAACACATACAATTCAATGGCCAAAAATAGAACATAAATTTTAACCCGTGAGATCAGAACGTAATTCCATTGTAATTTGGGTACCATTAGACGTTTTTTTTAGTGAATATTTTATAGATATGACCGGGTTTAGTACCCCTGCCCACTAACAAATTTTGGGTATATTCAGTACTTTTCGTTATTTATGGTCGACACATACTTTTTTTTATAGCAAAGGAAAGATCTTGGGCGGTGAAGGGGTTAAAGGAACGTCATACTCACACTTGACGGCGAGGGGATGGGGGAGGAGGTGTTGCTCCCCTGCGATTTGGTGGCGCCGCAGGTGTAGCGCCCCGCCTGTATGCGTGTGACCTTCTGCATCACCAGGGAGCGGCCCCCCACCATCACGCGGGACGAGGCGTTGTGGTGCAGCTCGGCGCCCTGTGGAGGGGGGAACAGGAGAGAGGAGAAGAAGGAAAGAGGAGGTGTGGAAAATGAGGAGGAGGAGGAGGAAGGGAGAAGAGGCGAAAAAGGATGATGAGGAAGAGGAAGAGGCGGGGGAGAAGGTGGAAAAGGAGGAGGAGAAGGAAGAGGAGGGAGGAAGGAATAAAAGGCGAAAAATGTGGAGGAAGAGGGGGAGTGAGGAAGAGGCGGAAAAGGAGAAAGAAAAAAGAGGCGAAATAGGAAGGAAAAAAAAAGGAAAAATAGGCAAAACATGACGAAGAGGAAGAAGAGGAGAAAGAAAAGAGACGAGGCGAAAAAAATGTGGAGGAGGAAGAAGTGTAAAAAATGAGGAGAAAGTGGAGAAAGGGAAGGCAATAAATGAGAATGAGGAGGAAGAGGAGGAGGAGAAAGAAAGAAAGCAAAAAATGAAGACGAGGAGGAAAAAGGAAAAAAAAATAAAAATTAGGAGGAGGAGGACGACGATAAACGAGAATGGAGGACACGGAGGAGAAAAGAGAATGAGAAAAAGTGACCCAAAAAAAAAAAAAACGCCAGGCAGAGTTTGTTAGTTAAATCTGTTTTCAAATATATTTAATCAAGTTTTATATTCCTTTCATGAAACTTCAGGCATTTAATACGCCAAGATTTAAACCCAAATATATAGCAAAAAGCGTTTTCCAAAAACTTTTATTATTTTTTTTCTCCCCGAGCGAGCGAGCGGCGGCGGCGGTTTGGGCTTTAATAATTCGCCTGAACTTTTTTTTTTTTATATCAGTTTTTACATTTTGTCTTTTTAATATATTTGGGGGCATTGGGGTCGAAAAATGGCGACCACAACTCTTTACCAACGCGACACCGTCAAACAATCTCTTCGTCCATCACGCAAAAACCTCACATTATTCACGCCGTCCTGTCAATATTATCAAAAACAAACTAATACTCGTTCATTCATCATTCACCGCCACCACCACCACCACGCCACCACCGCCACCACCACCACCGCCAACGCCACCACCCACCCACCGCCACCACCGCCACCACCGCCACCGCACCACCGCCACACCACCACCGCCACCACCGCCACCCACCACCGCCACCACCACCACCGCCACACCGCCACCACCGCCACCGCCACCACCGCCACCACCACCACCGCCGCCACCACCACCACCGCCACCACCACCACCACCGCCCACCGCCGCCCACCACCGCCACCACCACCACCACTACCACCACCACTACTACCACCACCACTACCACCACTACCACCACCACCACCACCACTACCACCACACTACACCACCACCACCACACCACCACCATACCACCACCACCACCATTGCACCACCACCACCACCACCCCACCACTACCACCACCACCACCACTGCACCACCACCACCACCACCACCACCATCACCACACACACCACCGCCACCACCACCACCACCACCACTGCCACCACCACCACACTGCCACCACCACCACCACACCACCACCACCATCACCACTACCATTTCCACTACCACCACCACAACCACCATCGATACCACCACCACCACCACCACTACCACCACCACCAATACTCACGTTAAACAGCCACGTGATCTTGGAAGGGTCGGGTCTGGCCTTCACGTGACAGTCGAAGTAAACATCGTCACCCTCCTTGATGTGGTTGAGGTCGAGGGAAGGTCCGGCCGCCACCTTCACCTCGGGGGGATCTGGCGGAGGAGACAACACGCTCAGGGGGTCGCCAGGTCAATCCAGGTCGCTACAGGTCACTTAAGTATTGATAAGTGTCTTGAAGTTCTCGTATTTCTATTTATTTTAGATCCCAAAAGACTGGCCAGAGAAATCTTTTTACTGTAGCTTGAATGGTTTGAAAGGAAATTTGTGATAAAGGTGCAGAGAGAAGGATAGACCGATAAACAGTATTATAGTTTCTCGAATTTTTGTATTGGTTAGATCTCAAAGGAGTGGCAAAGGGCAAAAAAAAAAGTTACAGTAGCTACAATTGAATGGTTTGAAAGGAAACTTGAGATAAAGGTGCAGAGAGAAGGATAGAGACCGATATACCGTATTTTTTAAGTTCCTAATTTAAGTAATATTACAGCTTACTCGTAGAAATGATTGAGGTATTTGGCGTTACATAGTACAAGGTGCCCAGGTGTTTTAAAGGTAACCAGGTACTATTCTCAGGCTAAGAGATTATTTAAATGGAAACAAATAAATTTTTCAAAGGCCTAATGAGAAGTACAGGTCACCAGATAATCTCATTTAGTAAATTAGGTACTCAGATCAGATGATATGTTGGGATAAGCCTCTTCTACGACTCCCATTTATTTTCCTCAATGCTTGCTATTAATCTTGTGTTTGCGACTACTACTACTACTACTACTACTACTACTACTACTACTACTACTACTACTACTACTACTACTACTAGTAATAATAATAATAATAATCACTACTACGACTTAAAAGCTAAACGATACTCTGCTACCGTCAATAAAACTATAGACGCCACTGCACTAATATCGCCAGGCGCCATATATTACGAATTTTAGCATCACTACAGATTTGTATGTGCCACTAAAGAGGCATGTACAGGAGTCTATATTATGTACGTCTCTTTAGTAGCACATACAGGTCTGTAGTGATGCTAAAATTCATAATATTCCCCTGTAAAATTCGCCTGGCGACATTACTGCAGTGGCGACTATAGTGTTGTTTACGGTAGGTGACTTAGTACTTCCAAGGTTTACAGGTACTAAACAGGCAGCTGGTTCCTTATATTTAGGTCACAGCCACTCATAACGGGCCACCAGGTACTCCCTTCAATTAGTAAAGTCCTGAAGTAGGCAGTCACAAAACACTCGGCTCGTACGTACCGCAGTGTATTTAAACTTAATTAAAGTTCGTCTTAAGAGCTTGAAGGACCCGCCGCTGTCTGTGCTTACAAGTCTCTTACCTGGCTTAGTAATTAGCGAGTGTTCCTCAGGTGTTTGTATGAGGGCTTTGATGCGGTCTGAGGTGTGTAGGATGCTGGGTTATGTGTTATTATTAGGGTTATGTGTTAATATTAGGGTTGTTTTAATATTAGTGTTGTGTTATTATTAGTGTTGTTAATATTAGGGTTATGTGGTAATATTTGGGTTATGTGTTATATTAGGGTTATGTGTTATTGGTTTTAATATTTGGGTTATGTGTTTTGGTAAATATTAGGGTTATGTGTTAATATAGGGTTATGTGTTTTTTTAATTTTTAGGGTTATGTGTTAATATTAGGTGGTATTGGTTATTAAATTAGGGTTGGGTTAATGGA
>JACEEZ010019658.1:12913-15413 GCA_016584305.1 Chionoecetes opilio
TCACATTCTCCGTGGCCATCGTCTTAAAACCAATCACGCTGTTGAACGCTGTCTCTTTGATTGTGTTCTCGTATTATCTTTCCCCCCGTGTCTCTGTTTCATTTTCTTTATCCTGTCTCTTATCGCTGATTTCCCCTCGCCAGCCCGCCCCACGCACTGCCAAGGGACATGAAGTACTGCTCTGATTCAACGCACACGCACACGCAACACACACACACGCACATAGACACACACACGCACACACACACATACACACACACACATTATAGACTCCCACCTACACATATAGACACTTACACACACACGCATATACAGCCACCCACACATGTAAACACACACACGCACACACCACACACACACACACATACACACACACACACAACACACACACACACACACACACATACATACATACGTGGTCTAATGGTTTATAGCATGTCGGGCCATTCTGTGGTCGCGTGTTCAATCCCCATTCGCTCAAGGGGATTTTTCACAGACTAATACAGGCGGTTACTATCCACCTTGAGCAAGGGCATGGAGTGTGAGGTCCCAGCATTACCCAAAGATCGGTCACTATGAACTCCAAGCGTTTTCCGGGAGAGTGAAATTGGCAATCGCGAGTCCAGCTCGCGTGGGCAAGACCGTGGGTGAGTGACACACGCTCTCAAACACACATGCACCAATACCCCACCACCCACACACTGGTTCCCCCAGCCTAATATACTCACCTGCAATCCAGCAGGTCGTAGGTTCGAGGTACGCTCAAACTTCTAAGGTGTATCACTGACCCAAGCGGGCAGTTAGTCTCCCTTGATCACGGGGATGGAGTGTGTCTGGTGTGTGAGCTTGTGAGGGCCACGTGAGGACCACACACCGTGAGTCCACCTTTACTCATCGATCGGTCACTATGAGTTCTAAGGTCCCCATCGAGGGAGTACTTTCTGGCGATCACGAATCTAGTGCGTCATGAAGACCATAGTGAATAATGCACACACACACACACAGACACACACACACACACACACACACACACACACACACACACACACACACACACACACACACACACACACACACACACACAATGTACCCGTGTGCACCTTGGTCAGCTCGCACACGGACGCATCTATTTGGGAGAAACCGATCGCGCGCACCTGGTCACACACGATGGTCGCCTTGAGGTCCTCACACCGGAGCGATTTTCTTTAACATCAATAATGTCTTTAGAAACGACATATTATAAGTTTAAAGGGTCCTTCTTACTAAGCAAGTGGTAATAATAATAGTAATAATAAAAACTATTATAATAATAGCTATAATATATTAAATCCATCGTAAAGCTCTACTGAGTTAGTGAAACACGGCAAGGCGTCACCGCAGAGTTTTTCCCGCCATACCTGCTTCTCGGTACTGACCTTCCCAGCCATCACTTATTTTATACACACTGCTATACGCTCTCCCACTGCTTTATTTATTATTGGTACTGTTATTATTATTATTATTATTATCATTATTATTACTTGCATGCATATCATTATTATTATTATTTTCCTCTTTAATTTTTTTACTATAATCATTATAATTATTTATTGATGACAATAAGGTTCTAGCCATTGTAAATGACTTGTAAAACACACTCCTATGGTGCCGGCGTGGTTATGGCTTTGCAACTGATCGCCACACGACCAGCATAGTCAGTTGCGCGGTGATCAGCTGCACGCAACCGCAGCAACAGTCGCCTCGATGTGATACAGTCACCTGAAACTTTATGACGCAACGGAGAATCCCATTGTAAAAATAACAATATAGAAGATAAAAATAAATTGACTTGTACGCTCAGTGGTTGCAGCTTTTCGCACAATACCTCAACCTCGCACCCTTCCTCTCTGATCCCTGGGGAACGTCCACTCGACCCAGCTTCCAGGGGCGTCCGGTGAAAAAGAAATAACAGATGGAGGAGAAAGAGAGAAAGGAGGAGGAGGAGGAAGAGGAGGAGGCGAGGCAAAAAATAGTTTCAGACACTCACAGAGAACTTGCAGGTGGTGCGACGCCTCGATGCTCGCGGCGGGCAGGTCGGGGTTTTCAGCTCGACAAGTTAAGAGTTTCCCTTCGTCTTCCGAGTAGATGATTAGCTCCAGGGTGCTCGTGGAGACCAGGCCGTCCAGCGAGGTCTGAAATACCGAGGAAGGGAGGAATGAAAGGAAGGAAGGAAGGAAGGAAGGAAGAAGGAAGGAAGGAAGGAAGGAAGGAAGAAGGGAAGGAAGGAACAGGAAGGAAGGAAGGAAGGAAGAAGGGAAGGAAGGAAGGAAGGAAGGAAGGAAGATAGAAAGGAAGGAACGAAGGAAGGAAGGCAGATAGGCAGAAAGGAAGGAAGGAAGGAAGGAAGGAAGGAAGGAAGGAAGGAAAGCAGGAAGGGAGGAAAGAAGGAAGGCAGAAAGAAAGGACGGAAGGAAGGAAGGAAGAAAGGAAGGAAGGAAGGCAGGAAGGAAGGAAGAAGGGA
>JACEEZ010019658.1:20413-42913 GCA_016584305.1 Chionoecetes opilio
ACTTACCACTACTTACTACTACTACTATACTACTATTACTACTAAAACTACAATACTACTACTACTATACTACTACTACTATCACATTACAGGACTTCATGCACAATGGGCTGGGAAGGATGGCGGATAGAGGTCGAGGACCCGATCAGGAGTCGAATTAGTCACTCTGTATTATCCTGAAAAACTCCCTTGACATAAATATAGAAAGAGGTTTGCAGTACGCAAGAGGGCAAGGTTTGTATCCTGACCTCCTTCTGAATGTGTGTGGTGTGTGTGTCGTGGTGTGTGTGTGTTTCTTGTGTGTGTGTGTGTGTGTGTGTGTGTAGTGTGTGTGTGTTGTGTGTGTGTGTTTGTGTGTGATGGTGGTGTGTGTGTGGTGTGTGTGTGTGTCGTGTGTGTGTGTGTGTGTGGTGTGTATTCATGTAGTTGTTGTGGTATTTACAGGGCTTGAGCTGCACGCGTATGGGCCCGTCTCCATAACAACATTCGATCATTCATCCTTTCGTGTCTGGCCACGAAAAGCCATCCACCCCGGGAGGCGGGGGTCACAAACCCTAGGCGAAACACCGGGACCCATTCACTGCGGGTGGGACAGGGCTCGGGTTTAAAGGAAAAAGCCACACATACTGTCTCCGCTCCGCCACAGGGGAACGAAACCGGACGCATATCCGTTTTCTGGAAGAGTATGTGGTATAGGGATATCAACAGCCAATCACGGTTGTCACAACCTCGGTGACGTCCACATAGAGGGGTGGAGCTAACGTGATCGCCGTGAATTCCCTTACCACCCGTCAAATACCTCCCTTCACCCCTTCAATACCTCCCCTTTCACCCCTCATAACCTCAGCTTTGTTTCACCCCTTCATTACGTCCCCTATCACCCCCTCAAATTTCTTTCACCCCTCATAACCTCATGCTTTGTTTCACCCCTTTCAATACCTGAAGGGGTGAAGGAAATTTTTTTTTGTTTGTATGGAGGGGAAAGGTTAAGGAGGGGAGAGGGGAGGTATGAAGGGTGAAACAAAGCAGAGGTTATGAGGGTGAAAGGGGAGGAGGTATGAAGGGTGAAGGGAGGTATTGAACGGGTGGTAAGGGAAGTTCACGGCGATCACGTTAGCTACACCCCTTATTGGACGTCACGAGTGTGACAACCAGATTGGCTGTGATAGTCCCTATACCAACATACTCTTCCAGGAAAAACGGGAATATGCGTCACGGGAATTCTCGGTTGTGAGACCGAGCGTGCTACTCTACACTACGGAGTACCCTTACGAGTCCGGTGTGTGTGTGTGTGTGTGTTGTGGTGTGGTATGTGTGGAGTGTGTGGTGTGTGTGTGTGTGTGTGTGTATGGTGTGTGTGGTGTGGGTGGGTGGGCGGTGGGTTGGGTGGGTGGTGGGTGGGTGGGTGGTGGTTTGGGTGTATGGGTGGGTGGGGGTGGGTGGGGGGATGGGGTGGGTGGGTGGGTGGGTGGGTGGTGGGGGGCGTGGTGGGTGTTGTGTGTGGTGTGTGTGTGTGTGTGGTGGGTGTAACCAAGGGCGGAGCGAAAGATAGATGGGTGGTCTTCTAAATCCCTAGCCCCTGTCCACCAGCAGTGAAGGGTACGGGTGCCAGCCGGGGTTTGTAACCCCCTCCGGGTGGTGGCTTCGGCCAACACTAATATGAAGCAAGCGGTAGATCACTATGGCTCTGAGGCATTTCATATCCTCTAAACAAAACAAAACAAGAGAAACAGAGAAACAAAGAGTGCTGTGCGCCCCCTGTGTAGTGTGTGGTGGTGTGTGTGTTTGTGTGTGTGCTGTGTGTGGGTGTGTGTGTGTTTATGTGTTCTGGTGGTGTGTGGGTGGTGTGTGTGTGTGTGGCGCGCGCGCGTGTCAAAGGCTTTTCTGTGAGAGTACATCTGCTATGAATAGGGCCAGACATATTTACGCCACACCACGATAGAGGTGGAGAAGGAATAAGTAAACAGTGTATACTTGTGGCACTGCCATTGCGACTAGAAAACACTGACATTACCACCACTGAGTAAACAATATACTACTACTATACTACCATTACTCTACTAATACAACTACATGTTTACAGTATAGTAAAAGCATGTACTGCTACCACTACTACACACCATTAGCAAGAGGACATTATAAGACTAACAAGAACACAAAAAACACCACTTTCAGCCCATTCCGCCTCTCTACTAAAGGAAAACACCACACACACATGGAAGTGTAGCCGCCGGGCCGCTCAGGTAAAAACTCGCGATGGATGAGTGGGATGGTTGACGCGATGGATGATGGAGGAAAGAAAGCGCCGTGAGGGAAGTGGACAAGTAAAGGAAAAGGTAGAGAATGGGAGCCTACGCTAAGCTGCGGTGGCATGCGGTGCTCTCTCAGTGCCATTAGCCCTTAGAGCCTGTGGTGGGTGAGAACCCGTGTTACCCCGGGACACAGGGTATAGTGTGACTCCGGGTTACACAGTTACCTTCCCAGGTACCCCAGGTACCCATTTATCAACCCGAAAGGAAGGAAGAACAGCTGGAGTAAGCAGGTCACCCGACTGACCTGGCCCGGGATCGAACCAGGGCCCGCAGATTCGTAAGCCAGGGCACGCTAGCCACTGCACCACGGAGAACGAACAAGGATGATGTAAAGATACCATTAATTCCTCCTTGCCGCTCTGAGTCAATTCCCTTTCCCTGTGTAAATGATGACACGTGCTTGTAATTGTGGTTATACTTCAGTATATCAATTGTCAGCCCGCTTTCGGAACTATTTTTGTCTTCATTCCCTCTTCCTCCTCTCCTTCGTACTCTTTCTGTTAACTATTGGTATCCTTGCTACTACTACTTACTACGACGACTACAATACTACGTACTACTACGGACTACTCACTACTACTACTGACTACTACTACTACGCACGAGTACGTATACGACTACTATACTACTACTACTACTACTACTGAGTATACTACTATACTACGAACTACTAATACTAAATTACTACTACTTACCCCTCTCCTCCTTCCGTCTCCGTGCGTAAGACGAGTACTACCATTGCTACCACTTCTACTACCATACTACTACTATTACAAAAACTACTACACACTACTAATAATACTACTACTATACTACGCATTCTAACACACTTCCCCACTACTATACTATCAACTTATACTACTAATTAAACTACAACAACTTACTACTGCCTACTTTCTACTACTACTTCACACTACTAAACGCATCACTACGCTACTAACACTACTAATACTATACTACTAAACATCAACTATACTATCAAATACTGCTACTATACTACAACATCAACGGACAACAAACTATCTATACTACTACTAACGCAACACTCACAGGTCATGTTCCAGCTGCAGCGTCGCCTCAAGCACGGCGCCAGTCGTGGTTGCACGCCTTGCAGTATATTACATCACGAAGGTTGTTCTTTCTGCAGCGCCCGCCAGGTGTATTCATGTGACAATCTCGCCACTGTGGACTGCCTGCCAGCCCCGCCTCCGCACCTGCCAGGACACAGCCAGGTAAAGACAGTATAAAACAAACAACAGACAGACAGGTATAAAACCAGATGACAGGCAGACAGAGATAAAACAGACAAAACAGGGGACAGACAGGTATAAAACAAACAAACATGGACAGACAGGGATAAAACAGACAAACAGACCGGACAGGCATAAAACGACAGGACAGAAGACAGGTATACCACGCACCAAAAGACAACAGAAGAAAAACAGACAGGGATAAAAGAAATAGAAAAAGGTTAGAAAAAAGTGAACAGACTACGTATATCAGCATAGGCTTCTATTGATACAAAAGAAATGCTTGTTCTTAAGGGATGATAATGTTAACCTGTGTGGAGAGAGAGAGAGGAGAGGAGAGCGATAGAGAGCGAGAGAGAGCGACAAAGAGAGAGAGGCGAGGGAGAGCGAGAGCGAGAGCTAGAGCGAGAGAGAGAGAGAGAGAGAGAAGAGAGAGAGAGAGAAAGGGCACAGACGAAAAAGATCTTATACTAAAGTAATATGACAGGGAAAGAAGCGAGTCAGGGCGGGTGAAGCAGAAGGAAAGAAAGGAACAGTGCGTCGCCAGTCGACCTCAAAAGCTACAGAGACAACTTCAAACACACAAAACACACAAAAAAGGATAAAAAACTACTTCCATCCACCAACCCTCTACCACCACACCATCTACCTACCACTACCTCTACCACCTTCTACCACCACCACCATCCACCTGGCTCACCAACATCCACACGCATCCACCTACCATATGGGTGACGCTTTTCTTCATGGTGCCATCCAGCCACCAGGTCAAGATGGCGGGTGGGCGGCTTTCCCGGGCCTCGCACACCACCTGGTGAGGCCGCCCCGCCGACACCGCCTCCTCCAGGCCGCGGATCTCAACCTCCTCCGGCCCGACTGTGGGGGTAGAAAGGGAGGGAAGGGGTGAGAGAGGGAGAAAGAAGGAAGGGGTGAGGGAAGGGGAGGGAAGGGGAGGAAAGGAAAGGGAAAGGAAAGGAAAGGAAAGGAAAGGAAGGAAAAAGGAAAGGGAAGGAGGAAAGGAAGGGAAGGAAAGGAAGGAAGGAAAAGGAAAGGAAAGGAAGGAAAGGAAGGAAGGAGAAGGAAGGGAAGGAAGGGAAGGAAGGAAGGAAGGAGGAACGGAAGAAGAGAGGAAGGAGGAGAAGGAAGGGAAGGAAGGAAGGAAGGAAGGAGGAAGGAAGGAAGGAGTGAGAGAGAAGAAGTGAGAGGGAAGGAGTGAGAAGGAGAGGGAAAGGTGGAGAGAGAGAGGGAAGGAAAGGAGTGGAGAGGAGGGAAGTGAAGGGAAGGAGTGAAGGAGAGGGAAAGAGGGAGAGAGAGAGGAAGGAGAGAGAGAAGGAAGAGGAAAGGAAGGAAGGAAGGAAGAAGGAGAAGAAGAGAGAGAGAGAGAGAGAGAAGAGAGAGAGGAGAGAGAGAGAGAGAGAGAGAGAGAGAGAGAGGAGAGAGAGAGAGAGAGAGAGAGAGAGAGAGAGAGGAGAGAGAGAGAGAGAGAGAGAGAGAGAGAGAGAGAGGAGAGAGAGAGAGAAGAGAGAGAGAGAGAGAGAAGAGAGAGAGAGAGAGAGAGAGAGAGAGAGAGATATAAAGGCTTGTACTGGGAGTCAAGGCGGTAGAGCGACGAGCGACGACGTACTGACGAAGGTTAGGTCGAGGCAGAACCTTCAAATCGTTACCGAGAGTGGACAGGAAGGCAGGGTTGGTTGAGGGTCTCACGCGGCGGTGTATTGGTAACAGTGTTCCTTCAAATTGCGTTGCCTTTGTATGACTATAAATTGTCTAAAATGCAGATTTGCCCGTATACTCATCAAAAACATCAACAGAAACGTTGCGATCGGCTATGAAGTTGGTGCAATATATATTTTATGAAGTTAATTAACAGTAGAGGCGTGTATATGTAAGTTTCTCTTACCGCACATGTAAACATGTGCGGTAAGAGAAACTTCCTGGCGGGCTCTGGCAGCGACCTTGAGGATGGCGGCGGCGGCTCAAGCAATATCCACCCCGTTACCCTGAACCTCCTGTATTATTGTCACTAAAATCTCTTATTGCCGCATATCTAATACTTATTAATCTTATACTTATACTTAAATACATATTGGAAAATATATTGTTAACATATCTACTAATCCCTCCAGATTAGGAATGTAATAAAAATTCATCGAAGGTTGCGCGAGGACACGGGGATAGCCGTTTCTTCAAGGCTTGACCGCCAACCTTCCTCGCTGCTCTTCCTTCCAAAACATATCCCTCTTATGGTAAGCGAAGGTCTGCCGTTCGTCGTTCGTCACTCTACCGCCTTGACTCTCGATACAAGCCCAAGTGTACCTCATGATCGCTCGAGCGAGCTGATGGCAGGCCAAAAGAACGTGTCGGCATGTTTTAAGAAAGGCTCGATCGGGTATTCCTTCAGTAGCCGTTTGATGTTGTCCTGCTTTTACTCTTCCTCTCAACGAGTCCTTGATGGCTTCTTTTTTAGTTTTAGAGACATCTTAGTCTTTATTATTATTGTTGCAGTAGTTGATATCATGATACTTCTACTACTACTACTACTATTACCACTACTACTACTACTACTACTTATACCTTCTTATTTAGTTTAGTTGCCATCCTAGTCTTTAGTATTATTGTTGCAGTAGTTGGTATAGATACTACTACTGTTACTATCTACCACTACTACTACTACTACTACTACCTTTCCTACTACTACTACTACTAGTACTACTACTACTACTACTACTACTACTACTACTACTACTACTACTACTACACCACTTCTACTACTACTACTACGCTACTACTACCACTACTACTATTACCACTACTACTACTACCACTACTACTACTACTACTACTACTACTATACTACTATTACTACTACAACTACAACTACTACTACTACTACTACTACTACTACTATCACTATTACAGGACTCATTGCACAATGGCTGGGAAGGGTATGGCGGATAGAGGTTCGAGGCCCCGATCAGGAGTCGACATTAGTCACTCTGTATTATTCCTGAAACTCCTCTTGACATAATATATAAGAAGAGGTTTGCAGTACGGCAAGAGGGCAAGGTTTGTATCCTGCCCTCCTTTCTGAATGTGTGTGTGTGTGTGTGTGTGTGTGTGTGTGTGTGTGTGTGTGTGTGTGTGTGTGTGTGTGTGTGTGTGTGTGTGTGTGTGTGTGTGTGTGTGTGTGTGTGTGTGTGTGTGTGTGTGTGTGTGTGTGTGTGTGTGTGTGTGTGTGTGTATTCATCTAGTTGTTGTTGTATTTTACAGGGCTTGAGCTGCACTCGTATGGCCCCGTCTCCATAACAACATTCGTATCATTCATCTTTAGTGTTGGCCGAAGCCATCACCCCGGGAGGCGGGGTCACAAACCCTCGGCTAACACCCGGGACCCATTCACTGCTGGGTGGACAGGGGCTCGGGTTTTAAAGGAAACAGCCCATCTGTCTCCGCTCCGCCCGGGGATCGAACCCGGGACGCATATTCCCGTTTTCTGGAAGAGTATGTGGTATAGGGATATCAACAGCCAATCACGGTTGTCACAACTCGTGACGTCACATAGAGGGGTGGAGCTAACGTGATCGCCGTGAACTTCCCTTACCACCCTTCAAATACCTCCCTTCACCCCTTCAATACCTCCCCTTTCACCCCTCATAACCTCATGCTTTGTTTCACCCCTTCATTACGTCCCCTCTCACCCCCTTAAACTTTCTTTCACCCCTCATAACCTCATGCTTTGTTTCACCCTTTCAATACCTGAAGGGGTGAAGGGAGGTATGGAGGGGAAAGTTTAAGGAGGTGAGAGGGGAGGTATTGAAGGGGTGAAACAAAGCATGAGGTTATGATGGGTGAAAGGGGAGGTATTGAAGGGGTGAAGGGAGGTATTTGAAGGGTGGTAAGGGAAGTTCACGGCGATCACGTTAGCTCCACCCCTTTATGTGACGTCACGAGTTGTGACAACCGTGATTGGCTGTTGATATCCCTATACCACATACTCTTCCAGAAAACGGGAATATGCGTCCCGGGAATTCTCGGTTGTGAGCCGAGCGTGCTACCTCTACACTACGGAGTACCCTTACGGAGTACGGTGTGTGTGTGTGTGTGTGTGTGTGTGTGTGTGTGTGTGTGTGTGTGTGTGTGTGTGTGTGTGTGTGTGTGTGGTGTGTGTGGGTGGGTGGGTGGGTGGGTGGGTGGGTGGGTGGGGGGTGGGTGGGTGGGGGGTGTGTAGGGTGGTGGGTGGGTGGGGGTGGGTGGGTGGGTGTGGTGGGTGGGTGGGTGGGTGGGTGGTGGTGGGTGGGTGGGTGGGTGGGTGGTGTGGTGTGGTGGGTGTGGTGTGTGTGGCGGAGCGGTGTGGGTGTGTCTTCTAATCCTAGTGTCACCCAGGCAGCGAAAGGATAGAGGGTGAGGTGGGTTTTTAAATCCCTCCCCTCCCAGGTGTGGGTCGGGTTCGCCAACTCCTGAATCTTGACAAAGCAGCAGCGGTAGAGAACTATGGCTCTGAGGCATTTCATTTTCCTCTAAACAAAACAAAACAAGAGAAACAAAAGAAACAAGAGTGTGTGTGTGTGTGTGGTGTGTGTGTGTTTTGTGTGTGTTGTGTGGTGTGTGTGTGTGTGTGTGTGTGTGTGTGTGTGTGTGTGTGTGTGCGCGCGCGCGTGTAAAAGGCTTTTCTGTGAGAGTACATCTGCTATGAATAGGCCAGACATTATTTACGCCACACCACGATAGAGGTGAGAAGGAATAAGTAAACAGTGTATACTTGTGGCACTGCCATTGCGACTACAAAACACTGACTATTACCACCACTGAGTAAACAATATACTACTACTACTACTACCATACCTCTACTAATACAACTACATGTTTACACGTATAGTAAAAGCATGTACTGCTACCACTACTACTACCACCATTAGCAAGAGGACATTATAAGACTAACAAGAACACAAAAACACCCTTTCAGCCCATTCCGCCTCTCTACTTTAAAGGGAAAACACCACACACACATGGAAGTGTAGGTCCGCCTGTCCGCCTCAGTAAAAACGTCGCGATGGATGAGTGGGATGGATTGACGCGATGGAGTGATGAGGGAAAGAAAGGCCGGGAGGGAAGTGGACAAGTAAAGTAAAAGGTAGAGATGGGAGCATACGCTAAGCTGCGCGTGGCATGCGGTGCTCATCTCCGTGGCATTAGCCCTTAGAGCCTGTGGTGGGTGAGAACCCGTTACCCCGGGACACAGGGATAGTGTGACTCCCGGGTTACCACAGTTACCTTCCCCAGGTTACCCCAGGTACCCATTTATCAACCCCGAAAGGAAGGAAGAACAGCTGGGTAGGCAGGTCACCGACTTGCCCTGGCCCGGGATCGAACCAGGGCCCGCAGATTCGTAGCCAGGCACGCTAGCCACTGCACCACGGAGACGACAAGGATGATGTAATATTACCATTAATTCCTCCTTTGCTCTGAGTCAATTCCCTTTCCTCTGTGTAAATGATGTGACACGTGGCTTGCTCATTGTGGTTATTACTTCATTATATCAATTGTCAGCACGCTTTAGTAACTATTTTTGTCTTCATTCCCTCTTCCTCCTCTCCTTCGTCTCTTTCTGTTACTATTGTTATCCTTGCTACTACTACTACTACTACTACTACTACTACTACTACTACTACTACTACTACTACTACTACTACTACTACTACTACTACTACTACTACTACTACTACTACTACTACTACTACTACTACTACTACTACTACTACTACTACTACTACTACTACTACTACTACTACTACTACTACCTCCTCCTCCTCCTCCGTCTCCTTCTATTACTATTACTACCATTGCTACCACTATTACTACCACTACTACTACTATTACAACAACTACTACTACCACTACTACTACTACTACTACTATACTAACGCCATTCTACCACCACTTCCACTACTACTACTACAACTACTACTACTACATCAACTACAACAACTACTACTGCTACTTCTACTACTACTTCTACTACTACTAACGCCATCACTACCGCTACTACCACTACTACTACTACTACTACTACAACATCAACTACTACTATCACTACTGCTACTATTACTACAACATCAACGACAACAACTACTACTACTACTACTAACGCTAACACTCACAGTTCATGTCCAGCTGCAGCGTCGCCTCCAGCACCGGCGCCAGGTCGTGGTTGGCCGCCTTGCACGTATATACATCACGAAGGTTGTCTTTCTGCAGCGCCCGCAGGTGTATCATGTTGACAATCTCCGCCACTGTGGACGCCTGCCCGCCCCGCCTCCCCGACCTGCCCCGGGACACAGCCAGGTAAATACAGGTATAAAACAAACAAACAGACAGACAGGTATAAAACAGATAGACAGGCAGACAGAGATAAAACAGACAAACAGACAGACAGGTATAAAACAAACAAACAGACAGACAGGGATAAAACAGACAAACAGACAGACAGGCATAAAACAGACAGACAGACAGACAGGTATAAAACAGACAAACAGACACAGATATAAAACAGACAGGTATAAAAGAAATAGAAAAGGTTAGAAAAGGTGAAAAGAATACGTATCTCAGCATGGCTTCTATTGATACAAAAGTAAATAGCTTGTTCTTTAAGGGATGATAATGTTAACATGTGTGTGAGAGAGAGAGAGAGAGAGCGATAGAGAGCGAGAGAGAGCGACAAAGAGAGAGAGCGAGAGAGCGAGAGCGAGAGCGAGAGCGAGAGCGAGAGCGAGAGCGAGAGCGAGAGAGAGAGAGAGAGAGAGAGAGAGAGAGAGAGAGAGAGAGAGAGAGAGAGAGAGAGAGAGAGAGAGAGAGAGAGAGAGAGAGAGAGAGAGAGAGAAGTTAACATGGCTTCTATGGACACAAAAGTAGCTTGTTATTATTTCATAAGAGGATATAATGTTGTCAGTCTCACGTGGGCGGAGGTTCGTAGTGGAAGGTACTGTCTATGAGGCGCCCGTCCTTCCACCAGGTGACCGTGGGTTATGGGACGCCCCCCGCCGCCCGACAGGTGAGGGAAGGCCGCTGCTCTAGGGTGTACGGCCCCCCAGCCCCGACCAGCTCCGCCCCCCGTCATCCAGGATCCTCACGCCCTTCACCGGCTCTGTGTGGGAGGGGTTAGGGGGTTAGGGGGTTAGGGGGGGGTTAGGGGTTAGGGGTTAGGGGGTTAGGGGGTTAGGGGGGAAAGAAAGATAGAAACAAGGTACAAGAGTATTAGAAAACCACGCGGTTACTAAGGATAATTTTTCTTATTTGTATGACGTCTTGTAATGTCTTTTTATGTATGTTATAATGCCTTATTGCTATGTTTTAATGCCTTATTGCTATGTTTTAATGCCTTATTGCTATGTTTTAATGCCTTATTGCTATGTTTTAATGCCTTATTGCTATGTTTTAATGCCTTATTGCTATGTTTTAATGCCTTATTGCTATGTTTTAGAGCATGTATTTGTATTCCTATGTCTTTTTGAGGGTAAATAGAGCGTTGTCGACGTGAAATATTACCCTGACACGCATTATTCATTCACTTTCCACCTTCATCTGCTCTACTACAACTGATTCATCCACTCATCTATGACACTACTATCCACTCCTATCTTCCACCCCTCCACATACACACAGGCACGTAACCTTCCACCCAAGACACCCACTGTTCCACTTCCACTCCCTCCCTCCACCCCTCCACATACACACAGGCACGTAACCTTCCACTCAAGACCAAGACACCCCTTCCCCCTCCTGCCCCTCACCCCCTCCCTATGCCTACCACCCTTCCCCTTGTTCGCCTGTTCCCCTCACCCCCTCCCTATCCCTACCACCCTTCCCCCTATTCCTCTGTTCCCCTCCCCCTCCCCATCCTTACCACCCTTCCCCCTATTCCTCTGCTCCCCTCCCCTCCTCCTCCTCCTCCTCATCCCTACCAATAACGGTGAGGTTGACGCGGGCGTGGGTGGTGGTGAGGTGCTTATAGTCCACGCGACACCTGTACACCGCCTGGTCGCTGCGCCGCGTCAGGTTGAAGACAAGGGCGGCGGGAGCGCTGGTGACGGTGAAGTGCGCCCGCTGCCCCAGGATCTTAGGGTCCGACCACTCCTTAGGCCGCGTGTACGCCCCGGAGCGCGCGTCGTAACTGTGAAGGGAGGGGAGGGGAGGGAGCAGGTGAAAGGGCTGATGTGCGTGTGTGTGTGTGTGTGTGTGTGTGTGTGTGTGTGTGTGTGTGTGTGTGTGTGTGTGTGTGTGTGTGTGTGTGTGTGTGTGTGTGTGTGTGTGTGTATTCATCTAGTTGTAGTTTACATACAGGGTCTGAGCTACACTTGTATGGCCCCGTCTCCATCCCTACATTTTCTACTTTGGTTCCTTATTATAGGCGGCGTCACACTAGCACTTTTTCTGTCAATTTTTTTCAGCAACTTTCTAAACTAACAATATTTTTTACTGCAAGCCGTCACACACACACACACACACACACACACAATCGTTCGCCTGCACTACCAGTCAGCTGTTCCTTCGACTGTAAACAAACATGGCTCCGACGCCAGGGCAGGCTATCATAAGAACATAAGAAAATAAGGAAGCTACAAGAGGCCGCGAGGCCTACACTTGGTAGTTCCTGTCACCTAACACTACCTACATCCACCTTTCATCCCCATTCATGAACCTATCCAGCCCCTCTTTAAAGCTCCCTAATGACTCCGCACTAACTACCTGTCTACTGAGTCCATTCCATTCATTCACCACCCTATTTGTGAACCAGTTTTTCCCTATTTCCTTTCTAAATCTACGCTTTTCCAGCTTAAATCCGTTACTTCTTGTTCTACCCTGGTTAAAAGCCGGAAGAACTTTTCTTACCTCTCCTTTATTAAATCCCTTTATCTACTTAAAAACCTCTATCAGATCGCCCCTTACTCTGCGCCTCTCGAGTGAGTGTAATTTTAACAACTTCAATCTCTTCTCATAACTAAAGTTACGCATCCCTTGTATCCTTTTGGTCATCCTTCTCTGCATTGTTTCTAAAAAGGCTATATCCATTCTGTAATATGGAGACCAAAACTGAACCGCATAGTCTAGGTGAGGCCTGACTAGAGCCAGATATAGCTTTAGAATAACTTCCGCACTTCTACTTTTAACACTTCTGGTAATGAATTCTAATACTCTATTAGTTCTATTTCTGGCCTCAATACATTGTTTCCTAGGTCTGAGGTCTGGGCTCACCCTCACTCTAAGATCTTTTTCAACTTCTGATCTTTTCAGCGATACATTGCGTATGGTGTATCTATTACCAGGGTTTTTTCTACCAACATTCATAACGCTGCAGTTATCAATATTAAATTCCATCTGCCATCTGACTGGCCACTCGTTAAGTTTATCTAAGTCTCCCTGCAATATGTTTACATCAGACTGTGATCCAATAATCCTACCTACCTTAGTATCATCAGCAAACTTGCAGATATCACTGCTAATCCCACTATCCAAGTCGTTGATGTAAATAAAAAATAGTAATGGACCCAAAACAGACACTTAGGGAACTCCACCTGTCACCAGTCCCCATTCAGATTTAGAACCATTAATTGTAACCCTTTGTTGCCTATTACTTAGCCAAGCTCTGATCCAATGAAGAACCTTCCCATCTCAAAAACCTTATTTAGACCTTATTAAAACCTTATTTAAGAGTCGCTCGTGTGGTACTTTGTCAAATGCCAAATACTAAAGTCCAGATATATTATATCATAATCCTTATCATTATCTGCCGTCGCATAAACTTTCCTATAAAAACTCAATAAATTGGTGAGACATGACCTACCCTTGGTGAATCCATGTTGTGAATCATTGATCAAACTATGTTTATCTAAGTGCTCTCTAATGTTTTTTGCAATAATAGATTCCAATAATTTACCCACCACTGACGTTAAACTTACGGGTTGATAATTTGACTTTAGTCCTCTGTCTCCCTTCTTAAATATGGGAACAACATTTCCTTTCCTCCACAATAATGACACATCGCCTATCTCAACCGATTTCCTAAAAATGTGCACTAACGACTCACTAACAACCTCCTTGCATTCTTTTAATACCCTGGGATACACTTCATCTGGTCCTGCCGATTTAAAATTCTTCATTTTATCTATACCCTCTTCCACCATTTCCGTAGTTATCACAATATCTTTGAGTTTCTCCTCATCGCTTCCTTTGAACATCTGTTCACTATCAGGTATCGTCTGTGTATCCTCATCACTGAAGAAATAATCGTTTAGACTTTTACACATATCCTCATCCGTATTTAAAACCTTACTCTGTCCTGACCTTAACGGCCCAAATAATTCCCTTGTCTTGGTTTTATATACCTGATATAGGGACCCTTTAAGGTCCCTAAAGGGACCCTTTGGGTCCCTTTTCGCCTGTCCTGCTACTTTAATCTCATAATTGTTCTTAGCAACTCGAGTTAATTTCTTCACTGTCCTTGCCATCACGTTATACTGTTCTTTGCTTACCAATCCTGCCTTGAACCTTAAATAAATGTTTCTTTTTACTCCAATGTTGTGTTTTAAACTAGTGGTCATCCATTTTGGATCACTCTTTCTGGACCTTATTTCCCTATAAGGAATATTTCTTTTCTGTCCGTCAGTTATATTCCTTACAAATAAGGTATAATCCTCCTCAGCCCCGACCTCACTTCCATGTCTAACCGCTGTAATTACCTCCTCAGCCCCGATTTCACTTCCATCTCTAACCGCTCTAATTACCTCCTCAGCTCCGACCTCACTTCCATGTCTAACCGCTCTAATTACCTCCAGGTGCCTTCCTAATCCTTCCTATTTGGACTTTCCAGCTGTCTTGCCCTCTCCTTACCCTTGGAAAATTTCTTCCCCTTCATCCACACCTCTTATTAATAACCTCCAGGTGTCTTCTTAATCCTGCATAATTGGCCTTTCTGAAATTAGGTATTCTATGTTTATTGCCACTTAATTTTCCAACTTCCCATTTTAAGCTAAATCTGATCTCATAATGGTCGCTATTATCTAACTTTCCACCGACCTCCACATCTGTAACTAAATCGTCTCTATTTGTCAGCAATAGATCTAGAATATTATCTCCTCTAGTAGGCTCCTTGATTGCTTGACTTAGGAAGTTATCCTGGATTATATTTAACAATTCATCTTCGTCGCTGTCACCTATGATTAAATCCCAGTCTATATTCCTAAGATTAAAATCTCCCACCACGCATAGTCGATTATATCTGCAGGCCTTGTTTATTTCTTCCCATATAGGAGCTGAATCCTCTTTACATAAGTTCGGAGGCCTATACACTACACCCAAAAGCATTTTTTCAGTTCCCTCCGTAACTTCTACCAAAGACTACTCTATACTGGACTTGCTACTCATTTTGGGCTATTTCCAGTGGAGGCCAGTTTTGCGATTCCTGCCATTTTCGAACATCACTCCCTTTTCCCTTCCTATGGTTTATCAGTATATATGATATACCGTTATCTTCGTAAATGTTTGTTCTATAATATTATCAAATAAAAAACAGTAAAATGCAATAAAGACATGCCATTATGAGAGAGTTAAGAAATATGCATGAACTTAATATTCACTTGAACTCATCGCCATTTAATATTTTGCGATAAAACATTTTAGATGCTAGCGATAGAAAGAAGCGGATTTTCATTAGCTTTCCATTGCTATATTTCGTTTTCTGATAAATGAATCATAACCATGCATAACTTAGCGTTAACTAAAAAAATAACATCATCTATCGGGATAATTACCCGATGGATGATGTTATTTATTTAGTTAACGCTAATTTATGCACGTTTCTAATTCATTTATCAGAAAATGAAATATAGCAATGGAAAGCTAATTAAATTCCGCTTCTATTGATATGTTGCATGTAAAAAGTCTTCACGCAAAATATCAAATTGCGATGAGTTTAAGTGAATATAAGTTCATGCATATTTCTTCAGTCTCAAAATGGAATTTCTTTAGTGTATTTTACAGTTTTTTATTTGATAATATTATAGAAAAAACATTCACGAAGATAACAGTGTATCATTTATACTGATATGCCATAGTCTACTGTATTCATGGAACACTTTTTTACTTGCCGATACGATTGATGATGTAATTTTTTTAGTTAACGCTAATTTAGGCATGGTGGTAATTCATTTATCAGAAAACGAAATATATCAATAGAAAGCTAATGAAAATCCTCTTCTTTCTATTGCTAGCATCTAAAATGTTTTCTCGCAAAATATTAAATGGCGAAGAGTTTAAGTATATATTGAGGTCATGCATATTTCTTCACTCTCTCATAATGGCATTTCTTTAGAGTATTTTACTGTTTTTTATTTGATAATATTATAGAACAAACAGTTACGAAGATAACGGTATATCATATATACTGATAAACCTTAGGAGGGGAAATAGGGGTGATGTTCTAAAATAGCAGGAATCGCAAAACTGGCCTCCACTGGTCATGGGCGGGTTGGCGCGGGGCACGAGTAGCAAGTCCAGTATAGAGTAGTCTTTGCCTCTACCCATATACGGCCGATTTTTCAAACATGGACTTAGGCTAACCTAAAACTAACCACGGCCTTAGACAGACATTTCAGTTTCTTAAACATTTTTCCGGGGGGTTATATAATATCATTAGACTTGGATGTTGGACAGGGTCGTGGGTGTCTAACAATTCCAATGTTATTTTCGTTAGTCTTCGACCAATCTGAGACTAAAACCCCCTTAAAATACTGAAATGTCTGTCTAAGGCCATGTTTAGTCTTAGGTTAACATAAGTCTATGTTTGAAAAATCGGCCGATAGACTCTATGCTGTCATCTGTTTTTATAACATTATTAACAGAACACTGCAATGCATCTCTTGCATAAAGAGCAACTCCTCCACCTCGCCTGCCAACTCTATCCTTGTGAAATAACTTATACCCAGCTATCTCGACTTCCGGATCAAATACCTTTCCTGACATATCCAACCATATCTATACTTATCGCTGGTATACACTTAATCATGTGTATTATCAATCATAGACGAGCCAAACAAGCTAAAAAAACGTGCATGGATGCGTTCATGGCTGGCTCGCCGAGAGAAAGAAAGTGTTTACCATAGACTCTTGAAAGAGCTGAGCCAGAGACAACGGTGGCCTCGTATGCTTTCAATGAGATTCTTCTGAACTACGTGTCCACCGCGGATGACTCATTTCGTCTATAATTACAAGTTGAAGTCTTGAAGAGTGAGAAACGAGTTTTGAGTGTGTCTTGAAAAATATACACAACAATCGAGTCATGCGAGAGACTGTTGGCTGTTATATAAAACCGGCTTTTAAATGTATCTACATGTGCAATAGTCACTTGAATATTTGTAATACTTTCAAATGTATTGAATTATAATTTGCAAAAAAATACTGATTTATATCGAATATCTTTAAAGTAATCACTATGGATTTTGATTTGACTATGAAAGTTGACGACAACTTTCCATATGAAGACGATCATGATCGTTTGACTGAGTCAGACGGAAAAACTAGACAGAACGAAAAAAAAAAAACGGAAATCGTAGACATCGACGGAAAAAGTGCTAGTGTGACGCCGCCTTTAGTGCTGAGTGGTTAGTGTGGTGTGTGTGTGTGTGTGTGTGTGTGTGTGTGTGTGTGTGGTGTGTGTGTGTGTGTGTGAGGGGGGGTTGTGTGTGAGGGGGGGTTGTGTGTGTGTGTGTGTGTGTGTGTGTGTGTGTGTGTGTGTGTGTGTGTGTGTGTGTGTGTGTGTTACTTGTATACATTTTCTTTGATTTCTATTTCACAGACACATATGATTTGTAGATTTGTAGATTTTGTAGATATCTGTATTTGACTGTAGTGTGTTATTTGTGTTGGTAATGTTTCTCCTCACTGTGACTTGTGCCTTTGGTATCACTAACTCCATCCTATCAGTGTTTCCTTCCCAGTACTTGTTTTTTCTTCAATTTGGTTCCTTGTGTTGTGTTTTTTCTCTTCTTTAAATGTTGAATTTTAGTTTTATCACCTATGAAAGTTATTTCCATTATATATTTATAAGAATACATTATCAATTACCTATTGTTTGATATTATTTACATCCCTAGTAGGTTTCATCTGTTATGCAGGATCTATTACCTAATTACTAATAACTTTTATCGCCCTAGTATCTTTAACCTATCATGTATTATCTAGTACAGTCACTCCATAAATTTCGTATACACTCGGGGCTCGGATAATCTCCTTCCATTTCCTTTTCGTATTTTCTAATAAATTATCGTTCATATTCTCTTGACTCCCCCACCCCCCTTCCTTCCCAATCAAAGTCTGGACCATGCATTCCTCCTTCCCCTGGGATGTTGTTATTCCCACGGGGGCCCTCTCTCTCTCTCTCTCCCTCTCTCTCTCTCTCTCTCTCTCTCTCTCTCTCCTCTCTCTCTCTCTCTCTCTCTCTCTCTCTCTCTCTCTCTCTCTCTCTCTCTCTCTCCTCTCTCTCTCCTCTCTCTCCTCTCCTTCTCTCTCTCTCTCTCGTTCTCTCTCTTCTTCTCTCTCCTCTATCTCCTCCTCTCTCTCTCTCTCTCTCTGACACTCAATCACACAATGAGGAATATACATAATGTAACATTAAAATACTTTAATCATAGATATGTACAAACAATATTTTTGGCTACATCAATATTTAGTCCACCCACCACGCTTTTCCCACCCACCTCCCTCACGAGAGGGGGCTGTTAAACTGTCATTAGTGTAAGTGCAGGACTTAAAACTATAATTACTATTCATTAACACCTACTGCCAAACAAGCCACTACTACCACCACTACTGCTACTACTATTACTACTGCTATGCGTTTGGCTATGAAACTAGTCTTATTTGAATCGTTCGTATATTCCTATTATGTGTGTGTGTGTGTGTGTGTGTGTGTGTGTGTGTGTGTGTGTGTGTGTGTGTGTGTGTGTGTGTGTGTGTGTGTGTGTGGTAGGTATGTGTGTCGCTGTTTAGGGCGGAGGGAGGCTATGGGGGGTCATGGAGGGAGAGGACTCAGGGGAGCTATAAAGCCGGGAAGGTGTGAAACAGGTGTGGGCGTGGCTATTTAGGCGGGAGGGGAGCGGGTCTCCAAGTGGAGACTGAGCGAACATTTGTAGAAGAGGAAGATATATGAGAACGTGATGGGCCTGCCTCGCCCCGCGTGTATACGAAATTTGTGGAGTGACTGTACCTATTAGGTAGTATCTTACTTGGCCTAGCATATTTTTTCTATTAACAATCTAGTTATTTCTAACGTCTTAGTATTTTTTATATAGTATATTGTCTAGTATCTAGTATCTAGTATCATTTAGCATCTTATTCGCCCCTACCTTTTATTTATCATCTCTCTAGTTTTTATTTTCTACCACACTAATATATAAACTTGTATCTACTATCTCTAATCTATCTTCTATTATCGCCCACGCATCCATCGCCCTTATCCATGTCCCCCCAAAGCCTTTAGAATAAGACCGAATAGGGTTTACAATAAGAATATATTTGAATCTAACCTAACCGATGCTTAAGGCTTTGTGTCACCCTGTGAAGGAGTTTTTGGTAAGTTGAAGTAAAGATTTGGCATGATTTCTACCCGTAATCATGCCAAATCTTTACTTCAACTTACCAAAAATTCCTTCATTTATGGACAATGTCAAAATCTTTCTGAATCAATTTCCTCTCGTGACTTCTAGCATCTAACTAATAACATCTCTAACAATTTTTCTTCGTCATCTTTCCCTTCTATGCTTCACCCAGATGGCTCCACAGCTGTCTCATCTATTTCTAAAGCTGAACTCTTCGCTCAAACCTTTGCTGAAAACTCCGCTCTGGTTGATGATAGGCTTGTTCCTCCTTCTCCTCCACCCTCTGATTATATTATGCCTGTTATTAAGATCCTTCGTAATGATGTTTTCTTTGTCTTTTCTGGCCTAGATCCTCGGAAGGCTTACGGTCCTGACGGAGTCCCTCCTATTGTTCTCAAAAACTGTGCTTCTGTGCTTGCACCCTGCCTGGTCAAACTTTTCCGTCTTTGTCTATCTACTTCCACCTTTACTTCTTGCTGGAAGTTTGCTCACATCCAACCTGTTCCTAAGAAGGGTGACCGTTCTAATCCTTCAAACTACCGTCCTATAGCTTTGACTTCCTGCCTTTCTAAAGTTTTTGAATCTATACTTAATAAGAAGATTCTTAAACATCTATCTGCTCACAATCTTCTATCTGATCGTCAGTACGGTTTCCGTAAAGGGCGATCTACTGGCGATCTGCTAGCTTTCCTAACTGAATCTTGGTCATCCTCCTTTAGGGATTTCGGTGAAACTTTTGCTGTTGCCCTTGACATATCAAAAGCTTTTGATAAGAGTCTGGCACAGATCTTTAATTTCCAAACTACCCTCATTCGGTTTCTATCCTTCTCTCTGTACCTTCATCTTAAGTTTCCTTTCAAACCGTTCTATTGCAGCTACTGTAGACGGACATTGTTCTTCTCATAAATCTATCAATAGTGGTGTTCCCCAGGGTTCTGTCCTATCACACACTCTCTTTCTATTATTCTTTAATGATCTTCTTTGTCTAACTCAAAGCCCTATCCACTCCTACGCTGATGATTCTACCCTGCATTTTTCAAAGTCGTATATTAGACGTCCAACTCAACAGGAACTAAGTGATTCACGGAGAGATGCCATCAAGCGCCTAACTTCTGATCTTTCTATAATTTCTGATTGGGGCAAAGCAAACCTTGTTTTGTTCAATGCCTCAAAAACCCAATTTCTTCACCTATCTACTCGACAAAACCTACCAGATAACTATCCCCTCTTCTTTAATGACACTCAACTATCTCCTTCTACAATGAACATTCTTGGACTGTACTTTACTAAAAATCTGAACTGGAAATCTCAAATCTCATCTCCTGCTAAAATAGCTTCTAAGAAGTTAGGTGTCCTGTGACGTCTGCGTCCTTTATTTTCTCCCTTTCAGTTGCTTGCTCTCTATAGGGGCCTTATCCGTCCATGTATGGAGTATGTCTCACATGTTTGGGAAGGATCCACTCATACAGCTCTCCTAAACAGGTTTGAGTCAAAAGCTTTTCGTCTCATCAACTCCCCTCCTCTGACTGACTGTCTTCAATCTTTAAATCATCGCCGCAATGTTGCTTCTCTTGCTATCTTCTACCGTTATTTTCATGCTCACTGCTCCTCTGAACTTGCTAATTGCATGCCTCCCCCACTCCCGCGGCCTCGCTGCACAACACTTTCTACTCATTCTCATCCCTATTCTGTCCATCTTCCTAATGCAAGAGTTAATAAGTATCTTTACCCTTTCATCCCTTTCACTGGTAAACTCTGGAACTCTCTTCCTGTTTCTATTTTTCCACTTACCTATGACTTTAATCTTTTCAAGAGAAGAGTAACAAGACACCTCCCGAACTAAATTGGCCCACCCCCCTTTTTTATTCTCTTACTGTCTTCTTTATAGGGACTGTCAACTAAGCGGGCTTTGTGTTACCTATTTTTGTTGTGCCCTTGGCCAGTCCTTTGTCATGTAAAAAAAAAAACAAAAAAAAAAACCTCACGCCTCTCTCTTTGAACTATTCTATCTCTTATCTACTTGCTTTTATCACCCACGTATCCATCGCCCTCATTCATGTCACCCTGGAGGTAGATAAAATACATGCAATTTTCCAAGGTGTTGTTCTTAGTTATGGTGAATTTACTGCTTGTTATTACTTTAACTCGTGTAGATATGTGTAAAAGTATGAAAAATGTGACAATCATCCCCGGTCTCCCCTACTCCCGCGTCTTTCTGCCCTTATCAATGTCACGTCAAAGCCTAGCATAGGACCGAATAGGATCTAGAATAGGAATATATTTGAACCTAACCCAACCTAACCTATTCTAAAGGCTTTGTGTCACCTGCTAATCACACGTCTTTCTGCACCCTTACCTCAAGACTTTTATTCATCATCTATCTAGTATTTTCTACCACCCTAATATAATTTCATCTCCTATCTTTGATCTATCTTATTGTATTACCCTATGTATGTGTGTGTGGTGTGTGTATAGATTCGTCACCTGTAAACACAGGTGACATGGGCCCTTATGCCTGATGGGGGCCCATAGGTGAAACTGGAGGGACAGTGGGAGGGGGCGTAGCACTTATCGGCTGCGCGGCGGGGAAGGAGGTGGGAAGAGGAACCGTGGGGGGGCACGCATGGCCCGCTGCCACGGGGGTTGGCGTGTTATCCCACCATCAGCTCCTTGCGCGGCGACTGCTGGCTTCCTCGTATTACCCTATAAGTATCCACCGCCCTTATCCATGTCACCCTGTACTCTGTAGTGGTGACCTATAGGCTATCTGGCAACCCGACCCTTCTCGCCTACGGGCATGTGTTCTCTTTCTCTGCAGCAACTTCATCTTAACCCCTTGAGACCCAGAACGTAATTTCCATTGTAATCTGGGTACCATTAGACGATTTTTAGTGAATATTAGCAATATTTTATAGATATGACCTGTTTAATATCCTTGTCCACTGGGTAATTTGGTATATTCAGTTACTTTTTGTAATTTTATGGTTCGACAACAGACATTTTTTGTATAGCAAAGACAAAGATCTGGGCGTGAAGGGGTTAATACCCTACCCCAATGTTTTACCATCACAACTCGCGTCTCTCCACCCTCACCTGAAGACCGGCGTGGGCACGTGGTCGCGATACCAGAGCACCAGCTGGAAGGAGTCGCCCCGGAGGCTGGATATGTTGCAGGGAAGCACCGCCTGGCCACCCGCCACCGCCACGGCAGGAGTCACGGGGCCTGCGGGGGAACACAAGGTCGTGAGAGGCAGGGGACGAGGAGGGTGTGGGAGGGAAGGGGGGAAAGGG
>JACEEZ010019658.1:50413-80413 GCA_016584305.1 Chionoecetes opilio
TGGCCTCTATCACCTGTAGGCAGTGACCTCCAGGGGCAGGATGGTAGGCCCTGGAGGCTCACTTGAGGGCTGTGATGGTTGGCCCTCGCCCGTAGTGGCGCAGGCATGATTGTTATAGTGACGCCTGTGATTAGAGGCTCATGCCGCCCCCCTGTGTCCTCCGATGCACTCGCAATCGAAGGTAGAGTTAATGGGCAGGGCATGTGGGTGTTCTTAGGCCACTCGACGGTGCAGAAATATTTTAAAGTGGATTTATGAGTCTCACTCGGGATCGAACTCGGGTCTTCGAGAACGCCACCCGGTGACGCTAACCACTCTGCTACCGCCTCCCCAAGTGAAGTACACTTCAAACCAGCATTGTAACATTTACAACGCCCTCTGCAAACTTTTGTGCAACCACATTTGAGCAACTCATGACAAGACTTTGATGCCTACGGGAGGGTTGTCCACTTTGGTTCCCATTGCTTCTTGGCGTTTCTTGACCATCCCCAGTGGCTGGATCTGGAAGCTCTGGTCAAGCTACACATGCCTGCCCCCAAATATGTCATCTCTGATACACTGCTCTTTTAATGTGTTCCTTCAGGGCTGCTTGTGTTGGAGGAATATCTTTGAAAACGGTACCCGGACAGTTTGCCTATGGACAATTTGCCTACGGACAATTTGCCTACCGGACAGTTTGCCTACGGACAATTTGCCTACGGACAATTTGCTTACGGACAATTTGCCTACCGGACAGTTTGCCTACGGACAGTTTGCCTACGGACAGTTTGCCTACGGACAATTTGCCTACGGACAATTTGCCTACGGACAATTTGCCTACGGACAGTTTTGCCTACCCGGGCAGTTTGCCTACGGACATTTGCCTACGGACATTTGCCTACGACAGTTTGCCTACGGACGTTTGCCTACCGGACATTTGCCTACGGACAATTTGCCTACGGACACTTTGCCTACGGACATTTGCCTACGAACTAACTAACCTAACCTAACCTAACCTAACCAAGGTAAAGAAAATTTTCCTGTGGAAACACTGAGGCAAAGTGTCCGTAGGCAAAGTGTCCGTAGGCAAATTGTCCGGTAGGCAAAATGTCCGGTAGGCAAACTGTCCGGTAGGCAAATTGTCCGGTAGGCAAATTGTCCGTAGGCAAATTGTCCGTTGGCAAACTGTCCGTAGGCAAACTGTCCGGCCACGTTTGAGAACAGCTGTTGGTATGGCTGCATATCTTGGGTCAGTGAAATCCAGGAGCCTACCTATGTTCCACAGCATAACTGGCTGTGACACAGTGTCCTCCTTTAGTGGGATTGGGAAAAAAAAGCTTGGCAAACCTGGCAAACATTTGATGAGGTCACAACAAGTTTCCTGGCTCTCTCCTGTGCTCCCCCTGACATTGCAGAGCGTGACATGGCAAGATAAGAACGTTTTGTCATAACTACTATGTGTGACAGAACAAGTGATCAATTAAAGGTGAATGGGGCCAGACAACAGCTGTTTACAAAGATATTCCTCCAACACAAGCAGCTGTGAAGGAACACATTAATAGAGCAGTGTATCAGGGAGGACATATTTGGGGCCAGGCATGTGTAGCTTGACCAGAGCTTCCAGATCCAAGCCACTGGGGATGGTCAAGAAACGCCAAGAAGCAATGGGAACCAAAGTGGACAACCCTCCCGGAGGCATCAAAGTCTTGTCATGAGTTGCTCAAATGTGGTTGCACAAAAGGTTGCAGAGGGCGTTGTAAATGTTACAATGGTGGTTTGAAGTGTACTGCCCTTTGCAAATGTAGTGATATATGTGACAATTACTGACTTCAGCAACTCTTAAGAATTCAATAAACTGTATACAAATATCTGTGTATTGTCACTGTGGATGTTTGTGTATCGGATGTCTGGGCCGTAGATACGCTAAAAATTATGTAAATGCTACTGCAAACATTCTAATTACCTAGATATACGTGTAATGCAAACCCTCTTTCTGTTAAGAACATTGAACAAAAAATTTCCATCACCATAATTGCTATATACGTATATGTTATACCAAAGACTACTGTATACTGGACTTGCTACTCGTGCCCCGCGCCAACCCGCCCATGACCAGTGGAGGCCACTTTTGCGATTCCTGACATTTTCGAACATCACTCATCTCCCTGCCTATGGTTTATCAGTATAAATGATATACCGTTATCTTCGTAGATGTTTGTTCTATATTATTGTCAAATAAAAAACAGTCAAATACACTAAAGAAATGCCATTATGAGAGAGTGAAGAAATATGCATGAACTCAATATTCACTTAAACTCTTCGCCATTTAATATTTTGCGAGAATTATTTTTACATGAAACATAGCAATAGAAGCGGATTTTTATTAGCTTTCCATTGATATATTTCGTTTTCTGATAAATGAATTAGAATTATGCATAAATTAGGGTTAACTATAAATATAATTCCATTAATCGGATCGGCAAGGAAAAAAGTGTTCCATGAATACAGTAGACTATGGTTTATCAGTATAAATGATACACTGTTATCTTCGTAAATGTTTGTTCTATAATATTATCAAATAAAAAAACTGTGAAATACACTAAAGAAATGCCATTATGAGACTCTGAAGAAATATGCATGAACTTAATATACACTTAACTCTTCACCATTTAATATTTTGCGTAAAAACGTTTTACATGAAACATATCAATAAAAGCGGAATTGTATTAGCTTTCCATTGATATATTTCTTTTTCTGATAAATTAATTAGAACCATGCATAAATTAGCGTTAACTAAAACAGTTACATCATCAATCGGGTAATTTTCCCGATTGATGAGGTTATTTATTTAGTTAACGCTAATTTATGAATAGTACTAATTCATTTATCAGAATACGAAATATATCAATGGAAAGCTAATACAATTTCGCTTCTATTGATATGTTTCATGTAAAATGTTTTCCCGCAAAATATTAAATAGCGAAGAGTTTAAGTGAATATTAAGTTCATGCATATTTCTTCATTCTCTCATAATGGCATTTCTTTTGTGTATTTTACTGTTTTATATTTAATAATATTATAGAACAAACATTTACGAAGATAACGGTATATCATTTATACTGATAAACCATAGGAAGGGAGATGGGAGTGATGTTCGAAAATGTCAGGAATCGCAAAACTGGCCTCCACTGGAAATAGCCCAAACCGAGTAGCAAGTCCAGTATACAGTAGTCTTTGGCTATACGTAAATGATTATTTCTTAAGTGTTTTTTACGCAAGAAGATACACAGGCAATACCTGAAAGTGAACAGATGTTTAAAGGAAGCGATGAAGAGAAACTCAAAGATATTGTGATAACTAGGGAAATGGTGGAAGAGGGTATAGATAAAATGAAGAATTTTAAATCGCCAGGACCAGATGAAGTGTATCCCAGAGTATTAAAATAATGCAAAGAGGATGTTAGTAAGTAGTTAGTGCACATTTTTAGGAAATCGGTTGAGATAGGCGATGTGCCGTTATTGTGGAGGAAAGGAAATGTTGTTCCCATATTCAAGAAGGGAGACAGAGGACTAAAGTCAAATTATCCACCCGTTAGTCTAACGTCAGTGGTAGGTAAATTATTGGAATCTATCATTGCAAAAAACATTAGAGAGCACTTAGAAAAACATAGTTTGATCAATGATTCACAACATGGATTCACTAAGGATAGGTCATGTCTCACCAATTTATTGAGTTTTTATAGGAAAGTTTATGAGACGGCAGATAATGATAAGGATTATGATATAATATACCTGGACTTTAGTAAGGCATTCGACAAAGGGCCACAGGAGCGACTCTTAAATAAGGTTAAGGCTCATGGAATAGATGGGAAGGTTCTTCGTCGGATCAGAGCTTGGCTAAGTGATAGGCAACAAAGGGTTACAATTAATGGTTATAAATCTGAATGGGGACTGGTGACAAGTGGAGTTCCACAAGGGTCTGTTTTGGGTCCATTACTATTTTTTATTTACATCAACGAAATGGATAGTGGGATTAGCAGTGATATCAGCAAGTTTGCTGATGATACTACGGTAGGTAGGATTATTGGATCACAGTCTGATGTAAACATATTGCAGGGAGACTTAGATAAACTTAATGAGTGGGTAGTCAGATGGCAGATGGAATTTAATATTGATAAGTGCAGCGTTATGAATGTTGATAGAAAAAACCCTGGTAATAGATACACCATACGCAATGTATCACTCAAAAGATCAGAAGGTGAGAAAGATCTTGCAGTGAGGGTGAGCCCAGACCTCCGACCTAGGAAACAATGTATTGAGGCTAGAAATAGAGCTAATAGAGTGTTAGGATTCATTACCAGAAGTGTTATAAGTAGAAGTGCGGAAGTTATTCTAAAGCTTTATCTGGCTCTAGTCAGACCTCACCTAGACTATGCGGTTCAGTTTTTTTCTCCATATTACAGGATGGATATAGCCTTGTTAGAATCAGTGCAGAGAAGGATGACCAAAATGATTCAAGGAATGCGTAACTTTAGTTATGAGGAGAGATTGAAGCTATTAAAGTTACACTCACTCGAGAGACGCAGAGTAAGGAGCGATCTGATAGAAGTTTTTAAGTGGATAAAGGGATTTATTAAAGGAGAGGTAGGAAAAGTTCTTACGGCTATTAACCAGGGTAGAGCAATAAGTAACGGATTCAAGCTGGAAAAGCGTAGATTTAAAAAAAGAAATAGGGAAAAACTGGTTCTTAAATAGGGTGGTGAATGATTGGAATAGACTCGGTAGACAGGTAGTTAGTGCGGAGTCATTGGGGAGCTTTAAAGAGGGACTGGATAGGTTCATGAATGGGGATGAAAGGTGGATGCAGGTAGTGTTAGGTGACAGGAACTACCACGTGTAGGCCTCACAGCCTCTTGTAGCTTCCTTATTTTCTTATGCTCTTATGTATATACTAGTATAGCTCACAATATGTATACCCCAAGTGATCAAAGGATATTTACATATTTTCATAAGATGTTCTAAGTTATGTTACTGTGGCATGAATAGTTGGCTCTAGCATGATATCGTGAGTTGCTCACATATTTGTGGACTTTGCTAAAAAAAAAAATCTATTTTTTTTTGTAAAACCAATACACTTAGTTTTTTTTATAGTTTCCAATGGATTCTTTAACCTCAAAAATGTATGTTTAAACACCAAGATTGTTATTCTACCTGTTTTAGAAACAGATATAAGACGTAAACAAATATTGATGGCCTTTTGGAAGAAGTGCCTACAAACAACTTTACATCCATTTATTTAAATGTCTCCATAGCTATATCTTTTTAGGATATCAAAAGGCACCATTGTGCAAAATTTGGTGTTTGTAGCAAAAAGTGCACAAATACATCACTAATCCGCTGGACTGGGTAATTATTTTTTCACATACGTATTTTTTCTTTTTAATTTTCAATGCAAGTTCAGTTAAATCTTGCATGATATCCAACCTGGCTCACTGTTCAATTCTTTCTATTATTAACTTTTTTACCTTTTTTCCAACGCTGGATGAATTAAACAAAAATTTTCTGTATTTACTATCCAGCGAAGACCTTGATCACACTCCATTATTACTATTTACTCATATACCGGTGCTCGTATTGGATGCCTTTATTTATAGGAAGCCTCCATAACACACAGGCTCGTTTAGTGAGCTTCATTCTTCATTTCTATTTTATTTTACATAACCATTATTTTCTTATTTCAACGACCATTTTTCATCACTCACTCGGACGCTCGAATCACATCACGTTACTACCTTCTATTTTTTTACAATGTTTTACAATTTTTCAAACTTATATATATCTAATTTTTTCTATTTTACGATTTTTTACTATTTTATACTTCTATATTACTTATTATTTCTACTATTTCTACTATTTTACTATTTTTTTTACTATTTTTTACTTTATATTACTTATTTTTTCTACTATTTTACTATTTTTCACTTTTCAATTACTTATTTTTTCTACAATTTCTACTATTTTGTCCATCTTCCCATAAACAAGTGATATGCCCACATAAACACAGCAAACAAAGGGCTATAAATGAATCATAAATATAACTAACACCAGATCCCTCATAGACAGACAGAGTGCAAGAGGGAAAAGAAAAACCATGGATCTATAAATAGGGAAGACGTCATATCTCTATCAAAACTTGCTCCAAAGTTTATAAATTGGGTAATATTTCGTGTGGGCGGCGAGGCATTAGCGAGCAGGCGACAGGCGAACGTGGCCAGCCGAATAAACCATGCGGGTAATGAGGCTTCGATGAGGGAGTGAGTGAGTGACGGGAGTGAGTTTCGGGAGTGTCGGGAGTGTCGGGGGTGAGTGACAGGGAGTGAGGGAGTGAGTGATGGACTGAGGGAGTGGCGGGAGTGAGTGATGGACTGAGGGAGTGGCGGGAGTGAGTGATGGACTGAGGGAGTGGGGAGTGGAGTGGGGAGTGTCGGGTGAGTGGAGTGAGTGAGTGAGAGGGAGTGGGGGGAGTGAGGAGAGGGTGCGGGAGTGAGTGGAGGGTGGGAGTGAGAGTCGGGAGTGAGGGAGTGGTGGGAGTGAGAGTCGGGAGTGAGGGAGTTGTGGGAGTGAGAGTCGGGAGTGAGGGAGAGTCGGGAGTGAGGGAGTGTCGGGAGTGTCGGGAGTGAGGGAGTGTCGGGAGTCAGTGAGTGTCGGGAGTGACGGAGGAGGCGGTGGTGGTGCCATGGCTGTCATCTACGTATAGTGGCTTGGAATATTGACCGTGATTGGGGAGGAGGAAGAGGAAGAGGATAATAAGAATACAAAGGAAACAAAACAGCAACAGACCGATAGGTCCTTACAAGACTGTTGCTTAACTACACTACCTAATAGATAATAGATGAGAAGGTAGGAGTAGAAGGTCTCCCACCCACATCCCTCAGCGAAGCTTGGCCGGAAAAGGAGTGATACCATGCATATAGAAAAACTGCATGGAATTTGTGAGGAAGTGAGCTGTACTTGGCTACTACTATAGTTGTGGTAGTATGCTTATAGAGTAGTTTGGTTGTATGTTGAACACAGTGTGGAGGTTCAAGGGTGGTGCGGCAGCCTTGCCTGGCGCTTTTTTGGGAGGCAGCAGTCAATCAGGCCCCAGCTCCGTTAAATCCACGGGTTTGATTTCCGTAGGCCGCCGTACATTTCAATCCCCGCAGCAGTGCCCCTGGTCCCAAAAACCGATGGTGGCCCCAAAACGTCGGCCCCCTAACTGAACCACAGCCCGCACAGGTGAGAGTTAGTGGAAAACCCGTTAACTCGGGGCATCTGTGGGTTATGAAAAGAGGAAGGGGAAGAGGAGGGGAGGAGGAGGAGGGGGAGGAGGAGGGGAGGGAGGAGGGGGAAAACATAACTATGGCGTTGGACTGGACTGAACGCCACAGATAATGGTGTTGGTGGTGGTGGGGTGGTGGTGGTGGTGGTGGTGGGGTGGGGGGGTTTTTTTTTCCAGGAAACTCGTGTGGGGAAGAGGTTTAAAACATTATAATTTACGCAGGGCTACGAGCTCTCTCACCGCCTTTAATGCAATCAAATATTCCAAAGGAACCCCGTAGCTTTGGGTTTTGGGCCAGGGAAAAAAGGTTTGGGCTAGCTTGAGAAAAGGTTTTTGGGCGCGCTTAAGAAAAAGGTTTTTAGGCGACGTTGGAGAAGGTTTGGGCGACGCTTGAGAAAAGGGTTTTGGGCGACCTTGAGAGAAGGTTTTGGGGGGACGTTAAAGAGAAGGTTTGGCGACGCTTAAAGAAAAGGGTTTTTGGCGAGTTTTGGGGAAAAGGGTTTGGGCGACGCTTGAAAAGGGTTTTTGGGGCGCCCTTTTGAAGAATTTTTGGGGCACCTTAAGAGAAGTTTGGGCGCGCGGAAAGAAGGTTCGGGTGACGCTTAGAAAAGGGTGTTGCGAGGCGCTTAAGGCCGTCACACATCCCTCATGACGCCCCGCGCTGTCGCTGGCGCTGTGAAATCGAGTTTTTCAACCCGCCAGCGTCGTGCTGAGCGAATCCAGCCGCCTGTTGCCGCAGCACTCCCCCACCCCCCGAGTCCTCCTCACTCCTAAATGCTATACTGGCTTCACTGAGGCGGGGACGTTATGCGCCGCGCTCCGGAAAATTTTTACTAACCATTTTGAGTGGACGCGGAGCAATACTCTTTACTTTTTTGAAGTTGAAGCAGCACCCTTGCTTTTGGAATGTTAAGAGAAGGATACAAGATGGGGACACGGAGTGCAATTTGGAGCAATGAAATGTTTTGTACAATCCTAAATTTTTAAATAAGAAGGGGGATTTTTAAAAAAATCTTTTTAAAAATTTTCCCTTTTAAACAACCTCCCAAAAAAATCAGTTTTTAGCTTTGCTTAATGGGGAAGGGAATGATAACACTGGGGAAAAAAAATTTTTTGTTAGTTAGGTTGACACTTGTTAAGTAATTTTTGGGTGTGAACCCAAAAAACTGATTCATTTTTTCTCATCACGTCAATTTTTTGAACGTAGGATTTTCGTTTTTTTTAAAAAAATATAAAAAATACTTACAAACAGAACAGTGCTATTTTAAAAAAAGTTAAAAATGTTAACATACAATGAAAATGAAAGAAATAGGCATGAAAAATGTTTTTTAACATATCAGTTTTTAGAAAGGATGGCTAAAATTTTGTGTGCGGTTTAAAGGAAAAATTTACGTTTGTAGCTTTGTCTGGGGGTTTTCAACTTGAGGACTATGCGTTTGATGCCCCAAAACAATAGTCAGCCATCTACCCAAAACCCATTCCCCCTGGTAAGTTTTTCCCAAAACCCTTCAAATTTGGTGAAATCGTTCACCTTGTCGTGCTAGCAGCCCCAAGTTTTTCGGAAATTTGGGCAAGTGCTATAAAAAAAATGTATTTTAATATCAGTTGCAACCAAAGCGCTTTGTAGCTCCCAATTTTTCTGAAAAATTTTTGTGAAACTTGCACGGATTTCCAAAAAAGTTCTTGACGACGTTTTTTAAATGATAGCCAAGAATTTTAAGGTTGACATAGACCGTTGAAAGTTATCTTTGATGAGCGTCGAATTATTTGGGGCCCATAAAAACACGGCCTGTTTTTTTCCCAATTAAGCCCCGGAAATGCCAAGATATTACTTCAAACAGCGCCATCAGTTAAAATGTTTTTAAAAATTTGTTTCAGAGCCCCTAGTTTATGGCAGAGGGGGGGAAATTTTATTTTCCTGTCAAAAAGTGGCTATGTAAAATTTTAGGATCTCAGTTTAAGATCAGATCTCGGAGGCCAATTGTCAAAACCAAGTTCTTGAGCTTGTTTCCCCATACAGAGAAAGCAGGGATACTTTTGTGTATCCCGTTGTGACCAAGAGGAAGGACCCCTTTTTAAGGCAACACAGATGACCCAAATTTGGTTGTCATATTGCAATAACCAATGACTCTCTTTACATCTCCAATTTTCCGAAGACAGAAAACCCAATGCCCCAATAGGACGCGCAAACGAATTCCCCTTGTGAGAAACAACTTCAAGCCCGCTTTTAGTTAAAAACAACGCCATTTATTTGATTGAGATTGAAAACCCAATTCCTTTAGTAAACCGGAAGTTTTAGAAAACACAAAAAAGCTGGCACTTCAAAGTACGCAAAATGTACTTTCCTGGTTCGAAAGAGGGTACCTCATCCTTGTTCAAATATGTTTTTTTCCCTTCAGTCTTGATGCTAGATTTTGAAGCTTTTTTGGGTAGGGCCCCAAAACAGTGCTAAACATTCAACTCGTGCTGATCAAATCCCCTACGAATGAATCCCGTGAATGTCAAAAACTGCATCGCGTCACCGTTCTCAACATCACTCAGATTTCTAGAGGAGGTAGTTTTCGAAAAAATGGCACGGAATTTCAGCTGAATGAGGCATTGGTTTTTATAGTGACGGTAGATTAGGATATTCTTTTATTTTTTTCTTTTTAAAACCTAGTTTCACAAACAAAAAAAACAGTCGTGGGAAGACTTTTTGCTCTCGCCAAACCCTGGGGGATACCAAAAGCCAACTTTTCAGGTTCCTTTGGTCCCCATCCGTAATCTCTCGACACAGCTTGCACACTTTGTGAGGGGCCCATAGTTGTCTTGATCACCGATTTTTACTTTAAAATATGCGAAATATGCTTGTTTGACAAATACGCTGATGCTTGCCCTCTGATTTGGAATGGTGAAATACCCCATATATAGCAGAAGGAGTCAGGGGGTTTAGGGATTTTCGACCCAGACGTAGCAGGAGCGACATGATCTGAACAAAGAAATATTACCTATGTAAAAAAAAACATAACCTGGAATGTTACAGCTTGAAAAAAAAACAAAACAGCAAAAACGAAATAAAAATTACAATGGGATGTTGTTTCAAGGTTAAGAGAAAAGCCATAACAAAACCTCCTAATTTTCCCCATCTAGTTTTGTTTGCGATATTATATACTGACCCATTGGGGGCTGCACACACCCCTCACCACACTGTCTCAATTGAACTGCACAAACAAATTTCCCCAAAGCTTCGATTTATTTAAATCTTTTAAACAGCTGGCAAGTTTTTCTACACTCACAAGTGGGGAATTTTGCTATCTGGGGGTAAAACGTGGAAAAAAAACTTGAGTGCTAGAAAAAAACTGATACAGATTTTGGAATCAGCATGCCAATTTTTTCTAAATAAGCTCAAAAATCAAAATCAACAATTTTTTTTTCTTCAAATTTTTCCCCCGGAAAAGTAATAAAATATTAAATACAAAGATAATGATGAAATAATGTAGATTTTAACTATTTTCCCTAGGGAAAGAGGCGGTAAAAAGGAGGGATGGAGGTGGCAGAGGAGAGGTAATAGGCACAGGTGCGTGTAGGGGGGGGGGGTTACCCGGGGGGTCGGGGCATATTTTGAATAGGCCCCGATACAAAACGTCGTTTTTCGGGCTGACGGCGCGCTGCCGATGAGGGATGGCGGGAGGCATAGCTGGACACTCGGGGGGGATTTTTAACACGTCCACCCGCCCCAGCGGCGCGTCATGAGGCATAGTTGGACGGGCCTTTTAAACATATTTATGAGGGGGGGGCCAAAAACCCGGATCGCCGCGGCTCGGTCGGAGGATGAAACGACACCGATACCCAAAATCACAACGCACAAGAAAAAAATCTCCCCCCCTTCCTCCCGCCCGCCCCATACCAAAACCCCCCGGTTTAATTTTAGAAAGGTAAGGGAGAGATGGGGGGATACGTTTGCGCGCGTGGGCCCTTCAGGCTCTCTCCGTGGGGATGAACCCTTTTGGCCCGGTGGGTAAGGACCCCTTTCCCCGGACACAGGGCTAGTGGACATCCGGGTTACCAATACCTTTCCCCCGATTCCCCAGGTACCATTTACAACCCGAAAGGGGGAAGAACAGCTTTTTTGGGGTGGGGCGCTGACTTTCCCCCGGCCCGGATTCGAACCCCGGTCCAGCAGATTCGTAGCCCGGTACGCTAGCCCCTACACCACGGAGGCGACATCTAAAAGTGACACACACAAAAAATTTATCATGTCACTATTTTCCTTTAGCTCAAATGAAGTACGATGAAGAGATTTGAAATAAGCAATTTTAAAAAAGGATAAAAAAAAAAACCCTATGATAGTTCCCGCTCTGCTCAATCAATAAGATGAAAAAAAATTTAAGTAGGCAAGGGTTAAAAAAGGGGATAAAAAAAAATCTATAATAGAAAGAATCGAGGGGCTTTTTGGCTGATCAAACTTTAATTCTGGTCCCAAATTTACTAAAGGATCAAAGCAAGAAAACGAATTTATGAGAAAAAAAAAACCATCAAATTTTCTAATGAAAAGGGGGAATCACGTCTGTTTTCCCCAAAAATTAGATTGAAACCCTTTTCTGGGTCAAAGGACATAAAAAACATTAAAAAAACCAAAAAAAGGGGAAAAAAAAAATTTTTAAATTTTCTTTCCAAAATTCACGCCCAACTAAAAAAAAGGGAAAAAAACCGGGGAAATTGAATGATCAAAACCGGGGATGGAAATATACAAAACCACATAAAAAATTTTTTTTCCGGGAACTTTAAAGGAAAGTTTAAAGAGAATACAGGATTGTTTAAAAACCCTTACCCCCCACCACCTTTCTTTAAAACCCCTTGAGGCCCCCAAAAACGTCTTTCCCCATTGAAATTTTTGGGGTCCCAAATTAGTAGGGTTTTTTAGTAAAATGTAAGCAATGTGTTAAGATTTGCCCTGTTTAGATCCTTGTCCACTAGTAATTTGGTAAAATTCATTATTTTTTGGGAATTTTTTTTGGGCAAAACAACGGGGCCCAATTAAATATAGAAAAGGGAAAAGTTTCTGGGGTAAAGGGGAAAGAGTGAAAAAAGAAAATTTTTTTAAACCCCAAGAACGCTCACCCTAAACATATCCCAAAAAAAAAAAACTTACCCCAATTTCAAAAAACAGGGTTAAAAAGCTAAAGTAAAAAAGAAAAGCTTTAAAAATATTATTTAGGGAAAAGTCATCACCAAAACCCAAACTTCCTGGGGTGGTCTGTGGGGTCATCACATACCACTACTATCCGTTTAAAAGGACTTTAGGATTTTGTGTTTTTTTTGTATGTGTGTGTGTATGTTTGTATTGTGTGTATGTTGTGTGTGGTGTGTTTGTGGGTGTGTGGTGGGGTTTTGTGTGGTTTGTGTGTCCCGCGTTTTTTTGGGGGTGTGGGGTGTGGTGTCTGTTGTGGGTGGCTTTGGGGCGTGGGCGGGTGCGTGTGCGTGGGGTTTTGGGTGTGTGTTTTGGTTGGTGTTTTTGAAAACGCGTGTGGGGTGTGCGGTTGTGTGGCGTCTGGGGTGTGTGTGCGTGTGTGTGTGTGTGTGTGGGGGTTTAAAAAGCTATCTAATTTCAGCACCTTTCGAGGGGCTTTTCTTTCACTTAAGAACAAAGGGAAACATTAGAAAAAAAAAAAATAAGGAAGTACAAGAACCGCGAGACATACACGGGGTTTTAGTTCCTGTTACAAAACCCCCTTACCTACATCCACCTTTCTTTGCCCACCCCATGGTCTAGCCCCCTTTTAAAAACCCCCTATTGACTCCGCACAAAACAAACCTGTCCCCTTTGAGTCCTTCCCAAATAATTTCCCAAACCCATTTGGGGAAACCAGTTTTCCTCTATTTTTTTTTTAAATTTTAACCTTCTTCCAGCTTGAACCCGGGTTCACTTTTTTTTAAATTTCCCAATTTTCCAATGCCCATTAAAATTTTCTTTTCTATCTCTTTATTTGGGGAACCCCAATTTTCCCCTTTTTCCCTTTTTTCCAAATCTACGTTTTTTCCCATTTTTTTTCCAGTTTCCCTTGGCATCCAGGGCTTTTGACGGGGGAAAACACTGGGCGCCCCCACCCCTCACCCGGGCACATTTTTTACACCTGAAGACCAGCAGAAATCTTTCCATGAATAAATTTCGCTTAGGGTGCGACAGGAAAACGAAAAACACGATACGAGCCCCACAGGGGAATAAAAAATAAATATGTGAACCCCCCGGAAAAACCCGTAACGTATTGGCAAGGTAGACTGTGATTTGTAGTGGCAAGGTGACTGTGTTTTAGTATTGGAAAGGGTTTGGGGGACTGTTTTTTTACTAGTAAAAAGGGAAAAAGATTTGGGGGAATTTAGAAAGTAAAAGGGTTGGGGACTGTGTTTTTAGAGTGGAAAGGGAAAGGGACTGTGTTTAGTAGTGGAAAGGGTGGGACTTGTTGGGTATTTGGAAAGGGAAAAAGACTGTGATTTGTGTGGAAAGGGGACTGTGATTTAGTTGGGGTTAAGGGGGACGTGTTTTTTAGTAGGGGAAGGAAAATTGTATTTAGTGGGGTGGGGAAAAGCCCCGTGTTTTTAGTAGGGCAAGGAAAGGGGACGGGTGATTTAGTAGTGGTAAGGAAGACGTGATTTAGTAGTGGAAAGGGAAAAGACTTTTAATTTAGTAGTGGAAAAGGAAACTTGATTTGGGTAGTGGTAAGGAAACTGGGGTTTTAAGTATTGGCAAAAAAGACTGTGATTTAGTAGTGGAAAGGGGTGGGACTGTGTTTAGAAAGTGGCAAAGAAGACTGTGATTTGTATTGGAAAGGAGACTGTGATTTAGTAGGGGGCCCAAGGTAGACTGGGGTTTTTAAAGTAGGAAAGGTAAAATGGGGTTTTTAGTAGTGGAAAAGGAAGACGGTGTTTTAGTAGGGGAAAGGAAAAGACTGTGTTTTTAAGTAGTGGAAAAGGAAAGACTGTTTTTAGTAGGGCAAGGAAGACTGGTTTTTAGTATTGGAAAGGAAGATGTGTTTTTAAGGTAGGGTAAGGAAGACGGGGTAAATTTAGTAGGGGCAGGGAAAGCCCTGTGTTTTAAGTTGTTTGGGAAAGGGGAAGGGCCTGGATTAAGTGTGGAAAAGGGAAGACTGGTTTTGGGATTCAAGGAGACTGTGATTTAGTAGGGGGAAAAAGAAAGACGGTAAATTTAGTATTTGGCAAGGTAACGTGATTTATTTATTGGAAAGGGAAGGGGACTGTGATTTAGTAGGGGGCAAGGAAGACTGTGATTTAGAAAGGGGGCAAGGAAGACGTGATTTAGTAGGGGAAAGGGGAAAGATTTGTGTTTTAAAGTAGGGGCCCAAGGTTTTAGACGTGTTTGGGAGTAAAAAGGGAAAAAGCCCTGTGTTTTTAGTATGGAAAGGAAGACTTTGTTTAGTTTGGAAAGGGTTAACTGTAAATTTAGTAGGGGCCAAGGAAGACTGTGATTTAGAAAGTGGCAAGGAGGACTGTGTTTATTTTTGGGGAAAGGGTAGACTGTGATTTAGTAGTGGCAAAAAAAGACTGTGATTTGTATGGGAAAGGGAAGATGGGGATTTAGTAGTTGGCCCAAAAAGACTGGTTTTAGAGTGGAAAGGGGAGACTGTGTTTTTATTAGTGGCAAAGAAGACGTATTTGTAGGGGCAAGGAAACTTTTGATTTTAGTAGGGGAAAATTTTAGACGGATTTAGTAGGGGTAAGGAAGACTTTTAAATTTATTTTGGGGCCCAAGGAAGACTGTGATTAGTAGTGGAAAGGGAAGGGACTGGTTTTTTTTTATTTGGGGGAAGGGAAAGGGACTGATTTAGTAGTGGAAAAGGTAGACTGTGATTTGTAGTGGAAAGGGGAAGATTTGTGTTTTTAGTAGTGGTAAAAAAGGGACTGTGTTTTTAGTAGTGGAAAGGGGTAGACTGTGATTTAGTAGGGGGAAGGAAAGGGGACTGTGATTTAGTAGTGGAAAGGGAAAGGGGACTGGGATTTAGTATTAAAAAAATAAGACTGTGATTTAGTAGTGGAAAGGGTAGACTGTGATTTAGTAGGGGGAAAGGAAGACTGGGGGTTTTAGTAGTGGAAAAGGTGGGACGGGGATTTGGGATGGCAAGGTGACGTGATTTAGTATTGGAAAAGGTTTAAAACCGTGATTTAGTAGTGGAAAGGTGGGCCTGTGTTTTAGTAGTGGCAAGGTAGACTTTTGATTTGTAGGGGGGCAAGGAAAGACTTGATTTAGTAGGGGGTAAGGAAGACTGTTTTTTAGTATTTGGCGGGGGAAGACTGTATTTAGTAGGGGGAAAGGGGAAGCCCTTGATTTAGTAGTGGCAAGGAAAAGACTGTGTTTTTAGTATTGGGCAAGGAAACTTTGATTTAGTATTTGGTAAAAAAGACTGTGATTTAGAGGGGAAGGTCGATTTTGTGTTTTGTAGTGGAAAGGGAAAGGACTTTTGTTTTATTTAGGGGGCCCAAGGAAGACTTTGATTTAGTATTTCAAAAAAAGGGAACTGGGGTTTTTAGTGGTGGAAAGGGATTTTTGGTGTTTAAAGTAGTGGCAAGGAAGACTGTGATTTGTATTTGGTGGGGAGACTGTGATTTGGTAGTGGCAAGGGTTTAGACTTTTGTTTTTGGTAGGGGCAAGGTAGAACCGTATTTAGTATTTGGCAAGGTAGATGTGTTTTAGTAGTGGCAAGGTAAACTGTGTTTTAGTAGTGGAAGGAAGACTTTAAATTTAGTAGGGCAAAAAAAAAAAAACTGTGATTTAGTAGGGAAAGGGAAAGACTTTTGGATTTTATATGGAAAGGGAAAAGACTGGGAAATTTGTAGTGGAAAAAAGGAAGCCCTGTGTTTTTTAGTAGTGGCGGGGGTTTGACGGGGTTTGGGTAGGGGCCCAAGGAAGTTTTTAAATTTAGTAGGGGAAAGGGTTTGGGGACTGTGATTTAGTAGTGGAAAGGGGAAGCTGTGTTTTAGTTTTGGAAAGGGGAAGGGACTTGTGAATTAGTATTTGGCAAGGTAGACTGGATTTAGAAAGTGGAAGGGGAAGACTGGGGATTTAGTAGTGGAAAGGGAAGCCCTGTGTTTTTGGGTAGTGGAAAGGGAAAAGACTTATTTAGTATGGGAAAGGGGAAGGGAGTGATTTAGTGGGTGGAAAGGGAAAAGACTTTTAATTTTATTAGGGGAAAGGGAAAGGGATTTGTGATTTATAGGGGGAAGGGGAGACTGTAAATTTGCAGTGGGAAAGGGTAGACTTTTAAATTTATCGTGGCAAGGAAGACTTGATTTGGGTTAGGGGAAAGGGTTTGACTGTGATTTAGTAGGGGAAAGGGGTTGACTGTAAATTTAGTAGTGGAAAGGGTTTAGACTGTAAATTTAGTAGTATCAAAAAGGACTGTGTTTTGTATAGGGGCCCCAATTTTAGACTTTTGATTTATTTAGTGGCAAGGTAGACTGGGGGGATTTATTTAGGGGAAAGGGTAGACTGGGGGCTTTATTTAGTGGGAAAGGGTGGGACTGGGGATTTGGGTATTTGGAAAAGGTAAAATGTGATTTAGTGGGGGCCCAAGGTGGGAATGTGTTTAGTAGGGGAAAGGGTAGATGTGATTAGTATTTCGCAAGGTAAAATGTGATTTAGTGGGTCGAAAAGGTAGACTGGGGTTTTAGTAGTGGAAAGGTTTAGACGGGTGATTTGGGTCAAAATAATTTTTTTTTCTGGGATTTTTTAACTGCCACTAAATTTTCGAGTTAAAAAAAGGAGTTTATTTTTTTTTTCTATCGGTGGAGTGCTACAGACCCCCAGGTGGGAAAAAGTAAATAAAAAAAGGACCGTATACAATGATATTTCAAAAAAAATAAAAATATGTACGGCTTTTTTTTTTATATTTTTTTTTAATTTAAAACCGTGAATTAGAAAAAAAATACAGAAACCGATCGGGATAAAAATTTAAATAACATACAAAACCCCACACACACCCCACAAAACACAGAGACACACACAGACAAAAGGAAACACGACAAAAAACACAGACACAGACACGGGACACAGACACAAAACACAGACTAGACATGGGACACGGGAACACAGCCCACGACACAGACACAGACCCGGGCCCACAGCCCACAGACACAAAACACAACCCACGGGACACACAGACAGACACACCCCCGACACAGACCCCAGACACAGACACAGCACAGACACGGGACCCCAACACGGGACACAGACACAGACACCCGGGACACGGGACACGGGACACGGGACACAGACACAGACACAGACACAGACCACAGACACGACACGGGGACACACGGGGACCACAGACACACAGACACGAAAACAGAAACAGCCCACGACACAGACACCAGAAACAGACACGGGGAAAACAGACACAGACACAGACCAGACACACAGACACACAGACACACAGACAAAAGACACAGACAAAACGGGCCCACAGAAAAAGGGACACAGACACAGACAACAGAACGAACAGCCACAGACACAGACACAGACACAGACCAGAAAACAGCCCAACAAAACACGGGACACACAAAAAACAAACACACACACACACCAAAACCCCCACACACAACACACACACACACACCCACCCACACACACACAAAAACCCCAAACACACACCACACACACCCCACCCCACTGCAAAGGGGAGGACAAAAATATATCAAGCTATAAAAAAATCCCCCCAAAAAGGGTTTGCCGGGGCGGGGTTTCTTGGCGACTTCCTCACACATTGAAAATTAATGTTATGAAATTCCTTCAGTTTTTGGGTCCCCACTTTTTTAAGGTGGCCCCAAAAACCCATGTCATTATGCCTCCATTTTTTTTTAAAAAAGGGGGGGGTTTTATAAAAAGGGGAAGTATTCGCAAGGGAAATGGGGGAATATAAAAAAAATAACATTACATTTTTTTTCCTTGTTTTTAAGGAGATAAACAAGGGGCAGTGACTGAAAAAAGCTTTTGCGTGCAGTTTATTCCCCGCGAACGGGACTATGCTGGTCGTGTGGCTTTTTCAGTTAAAGGGCCCCAAAACCCACGCGGGCAGCATAGGAGTGTGGATACAAGTATTTTTACAAGTTTGTACAAGGGCTAGAAAAATTATTATCGTAAATAGATACATAAATAAAATAAATATAAAAAATAGCAAAAAATAACAACATTTGCATTTAAAAAGTGTAGGGGGGGGGTTTTGCGTGTAGCAGTGTGTATAAATTTATGGCTGGGGGGGTCGCTACCGAAAAGCAGGTATGGCGGGGGGAAAAAATGCGGGGGCGACTTGCCGGTTTTTACTAAAAATCCGGTTTTATTTATTATTATTTTCAAGGGGGGGGGGGGCTTAAAAGGGAAAAAGTCAAAAAAGGGAAAAGGAGCAAGAAGAAAAAAAAAAAGGAAAAAAAGGGGGGGGGAATTGGGCGGGAAAACCCAGGGGCGAAAAGGGTTAGGGAAAACAAAAAAAAAAAAAAACAATAAAAAAATAAATAAAATATATACAAAAACAAAAAAAAAATAAAAAAAAAAAAAAACCCAAAATTTTATTAACACAAACGACTGACAAAAATTTGGGCTTCCCCGCCCCCCATAGTTTTTACCAGGAACCCCCGATGGCCCCGGGCTGTTTTTTTCGCTGCTGGGGTGCTGCTGCTGCTGCCTTTCTGCTGCTGCTGCTGCCCAAAAGAATACCCCCCAGCCAAAAAAAGGGGCCCTGCATGTCCCCCAGTGGAAAAAAATAAAGTGTACAAAGGGAGGAACCAAAAACAAACTTTTCCCATTACCCCCAAAAATTTCCCACAAAAGTAACGGGTCGTTAAAAAATGACATTAAACCCAAAAAAAGAGTGGATTTGATGTTTCGTTGTATCCTCGTTTTTTTTTTGCCCTACGGGGTTAACCCTCTCAATCATTATTTGGGAAAAAAGGGGTAGAAATATAAAAAAAAAAAATGAAAAACCCATTGATTTTGAGTGACCCTCGTTTTCCCCCTTTACGATTTTGATGGTGGGGGTGGTTTGGTTTTTTAGTGGGTGGTGGTGGTGGATGTAATGGGGGGTGGTGGTGGTTTTGGGGGTGGTGGGGATGTAGTGGGGGTGGTGGTCAAGATATTTTAAAACTTTTTTAAAATAAGTACCCGCCCACAAAATTGTAGAAAGTATAGTACAGATAGTAAGGTAAGTTACAGATAGTAAGGTATAGTAAAGGCGTCGTTAAAATTTGGGGGTGGTGGTGGGGTGGTGGTGGTTTGGGGGGTTGGTGGTGGGGGTGGTGGTGGTTTTGGGGGTTTATTGGTTTGGGGGTTTGGGTTTTGGGGAAAACGGCGGGTTTTTGGGTGGGGGGTTTGTGGTTGGGGGATGGGGGTGGTGGTGATGGGCAGACGGGCGGGTTTATGGCCCGTGGTGGTCGTGGTTTGGGGGTGGTTGGGGGTGGGTTTGGGGGGCAAGGGCGGGGGGGTTTTATGGCAGTTTGGGGGTGGTGGTGGGCAACGGCGGGTTTTTGGCAGTGGGGGTGGGGGTGGGCAAAGGGGGGTTTTTTGGGAGTGGGGGGTGGTGGTGGGCAGACGGCGGGTTTTTTGGCAGTGGTGGGGTGGTGGGAAGGGCGGCGGGGTTTTGGCGGGGGTGGTGGTGGTGGGAAAACGGCGGGTTTTTTGGCAGTGGTGGTTTGGGGGTGGGGAGGGCGGCGGGGGTTTTTTGGCAGTGGGTTTGGGGGTGGTGGGCAGACGGCGGGTTTTTGGGCAGGCGGTTTTTTACCCCCCCCTTTCCCTTGAAATTTTCCCCTTTAAAACAAACCCAAAAAGTAAAAGCTACAGTAATGGTTACCCAAAACTGGGGAAAAACCCCTTAGAAGCCTTGTATAAAAGGTCATTGTTGGGAAGGGGTTTGAACCCCGGGTACACGTGGCTTGCCCAAAAACCAAGCAAATCTAAAAGTTTAATTTTTTTTTGGAGGCAAAAAAATTTTATTTTATCTTAAGGTCCCCCTGCTTATAATTTTGCCCATGTTACCTGATAATTTTGGTTTAAAAATGATAAAAAACAGCTTTAAATTGAGAAGGGAAACCCTACTTTTTCTCCTGGCCACAAATATCAATCAGTAAGAGCAAAAGGGGGCCCGGATTTTCATCTCGTTAAAAAAAAAAACCCGAGTAGAAACTGTTTACCCCCTCCTTTTTTAAACCCTTTCCCTTTTTTGTTCCGGCCCCCCAGGTATTTACGATGCCTGGAAAAAAAGCAGTACAGATAAACTACGTTGGGCCCCTTTTTTTTCCCGGCGCATTTCAAAAGTCTAATCTAATGAAAACGTCCAATGGATTTTGTCAAAAAAGGAGACGAAAAAAATCCGGGCCGGCATTTTTCGATCACCTTTAAATTTATGGGTTGAAAAAAATTAACACGATATTCAATAAAATGTTATTTAATTTTCATTTTTGTTCATCCCTAATAAATGTTACGTATATTTTTGCTTTAAAAAAAATTTTGTGTTAAACACTGACGAGTTCTTGATTGGGGTACAAAACATATATATGCTTTTGGGTTTTCCCGCGGAATTTTTTCCCGAAACAAAAAAGTCGCCCGCCTAAGAAACCCCCCAAATAAATTACGTTTAATACAAATACAGAGACTAAAAAATTGTAAATAAAAGAGAGAGAGGAAGAGGGAGGGGAAAAGGGAGAGAGAGGGAGAGGGGCGGGGAGGGGCGAGGGAGGCCCGGGGGAAAAGAGGGCGGGGAAGCGAGAGAGGGGAGAGAGAAGAGAGGGGAAAAGGGGAGAAGAGAGAGGGGAGAAGGGGGGAAGGGGGGGAGAAGGGGAGAGCGAGAGGGGAGGGGCGGGGGGAGGAGGGGAGGGGAGAGAGGGGGGGAGGAAGAGGGGGAGAGGGGGGAGAGAAAAAGAGGGGGAGAGAGGGGGGGAGGGGAGAGAGGGGGGAAAAAGGGGAGGGGGAGAGAGGGGAGAGGGGGGGAGGGGCGGGGGGAGAGAGGAGAGGGGGAGGGGGGTAGGGGGGAGGGGGGGAATTTTGATTTCACACCAAAAAAACACTTTTTCCATTCCCCTTTAACCCCCCACACGTAACTGTCCCGAAAGATTTAAACTTTTATCCTCATTTTTTTCCCCACTTCTCAGAGCGAGACCAGACGAGACCACACACGCTTTAAACGCCCAAAATTTTCCTTAAAAAACGCCCAAAAACCCAAACACAAGGGTGACAAAAAGTTTCCTTCACAAAAAAGTCCTTTCCTTACCCCTTTTCCTTCCCCTCCTTTTCCCCCCCTCCTTTCCTCTCCCCCTCCCCCCCCTTACCCCTCCCCCCCCTCCTTTCCCCCGGGTTTTTTCTGGACGATTCGGCGAATTTTCCCTTTCGAGCGTAGGAGATTCGAAACGAAAAACCCTTTCGAAACGTAGGACGATTCGAGGGGAATACCCTTTTGAGCGTAGGGCGATTTGAGCGTTTCCCTTTTGAGCCGGGGGGACGATTTTGAGCCCAAAACTTTTTCAGCGGAGGACGATTTTGAGGAATTCTTTTTCGAGCGGAGGACGATTTTGGGCGAATACTTTTTTTTGAGGGAGGACGATTCGAGCGAATACTTTTTTGAGCGGATTTCCAAACTTTTGTTTTCCTGAATGTTTTGATGTGTAGGAATGAATCTGGCACCCCTTTTTTTTGGCCCGGAAATATATTTTTTTTTTACGGGTAGGGGGGGGAAACCCCCGGGCCGCAAACCCTTGGGCCCCCCTTCTCAAAAGGCCCAGTATTGATAATTTTTTTTTTTTGTTCTTGATATAAAACTTTACTTTAAAACCCAAAACCCCCCCTTCTAACCTAACCCAGTCTCATTTAAAAACCCAACCCGAAAACCCTTTCTGGGAAATAATGGTAATTTAAAGGTTTTTAATAGCGTTTTAAAATGCACTCACTTTTTCTTTTTAAACAACGTTTTACACACACACACACACCCCAAAACACACACACACACACACACACCACACACACAACCCCACACACACACACCCACACACACACACCACACACACCACACACACACACACAACACACACACACACACCCACACACAAAACCCCAAAACCCCACACACACACAACACACACACCCCCACCACACACAAAACCCCACACACACACACACACACAAAACCCCACAAAAGGGGTAACAGCTGGGTCCTGTTTTCTATAAATACTAAACCGGAAAGGCCCTTCCCGGTAGAGGGGGGGTGAGGTCAGGCAGGTTCCCCCGCAGGTGTTTCCCCTTGCCACTTTTGCCATGACTTTTCTAGGGGGGGCAGCTAGTCTCCTCCCCCTACGTAAATTTTTCTTTTATAGTTTTTTATTTTATTGGGTGCTTTAATTACTTAATTCCCTTTTCCCCTTTTAAATTAAAACTGCCCTCCTACTAAAATTTTTTTTTTGGCTTTTTTATCTTTAATTTTAATTTTTAAAAATAACCAGTTTTAAATATTAAAGGAAATAACCAAAAAGTGTAGGTCTCCCCGGCCCCCGTGTAGCTACCTCTGCACGCGCACAAAAAACAAAAAGAACACGCAACACACACACCTGCGCGCGCACCACGCATACGGGACAAAGCAAAAAACACACCCCCACAAACCCCACCTACACCAAAACCCCACACCTCCCCGCACGCACGCCCAAAACACACACCACACACACACACACCAAAAAACACATTTTTTCTCGACTTTTTCCCCTTCTGGGATGGGGAAAAAAAATAAACCTTAAAAACCCCCAATTAAAATTTTCTTCCCAAATGTTTGCTAACTTTGGGGGGGCAATGTTTTTCCCAAAAAAATTTTCCCAGTGTGGGCGGGGCGAGGAAGGGGGGTTTGGGGGGCCCTCAGGGCATTTCCCGGTAGAGAGTTTGTGGGGGGTCAGGTCAGGTACTGTACCCTGTGCGTGTTTTGTGTGTGCATTTTCCTGACGTGAAACCCCAATACCCCCTAAATTTTAATGTCCTGACGGCAAAAACCCCGGGGAGGGGTTTCCCCGGGCCGCGGTTTCCCCGCCCAAAAAGGGCCTTTTTAGAAAAAAGGGGGGGGAAAAAAACGATGGTCGCGGGTTGGCGGTTTTTAAGGGCCCGTTTTTTTGGGCCCGACACCCTTTGCACCCGTTCAGGGTAAACCTCAAGAAGGGGTTATCACAAACCCAAATTTTGTCAAGGAGGGGTTATCAAGGGTGGGGGCCTTTTTTTGGGCCCGATTAGGATTTAGTCGGCCCCCTCACGGAGGGCACGACTTTACTCCCTAAGGGGTGATTAATTATATTGGGGCCCGGGTCATGCCACACCTTCATTTTAAAACCTTAAAGGGCCCACCCTCCCTTTAGGGGCCCCTCTCTAACTTCTAAGTCGTAAAGGGGGGGGAGACTCAAGAGAGACTGTCCCGACACAGTTTTTCTCTCTACTACAGGGTGGCCCCCGGGGTCAGAGGAGGACATACATTAGGTTGCGTGAGTGCCTTGAAAAACAAAGTTTAGAAAATTTCATGACATTCCGTGCATTTACATTGAATAAAACGTACGTTGCAATGAGTTTAACCGCCCGAGAAATTGATGTTAATTTTTACAAGGGGCATTTATTTCCCCAAAGCTTTATTTTTATCAAAGTTTTGTTGATATACCTATATATAAATATTTTAGAAAAAAAACCAAAAGGGAGCTGCCCCGGGGGGGGCCCAAAACAGTCACTCTGCAAAACCCACTTGTTTTCCCAGAAAAAGCTATCCGGTCAAAAACCCAAAAAATATAAAGCAAGGTTTTAGGCAAAAACTTTAAAAACTGTGGGGAACCCCTACAAAACAAAAATATATCAACTTGGGCATCTTTCTCCGTCCTGCAAAATGAATATATGCCCCTTCAGACACCCTAATGATGCGGGCCCGTAAAAGAATAAACCATTCGCTCGGGAAAGGTCCTCCGCTCGAAAAGTCATTCGTTTGAATCGTCCCTTTTGCTCGAAAAGGGAAATTTTGCTCGAAAGGTCGTGGGAACCTTACCTCTCTCCCTCCACAACCATAAACGTCAACAGGTTAATAATACGGGGGCTGAAATGACAAATTTAAATTTTTATGGCTCACGAATAATTTAATGTAAATTTTTCTTTTAAGTCGAGAAAGGGGATGTGTGTTATTTTTTTTTTTTTTCGTTATTTTCCCCTTTCCCCCCGCAGAATTTAAATGCTTCTTTTTTTCTTCTTTTTTTGTGACCTTTGACGCTTTAGTATCCCCTTCATAGGTCCTCCTTAAATTCTCTCCTTAGTTAAAAAATCTTGCCAAAAACCCTTTCCCCTTGGTTATTTCACCTACTGGGTACTAAACTCAAAAAATTTTAATTAGTTTTTTTGGGGGCCCTTTTCCCAACCTTTCTCATTCCCTTCAACTTTCAAGGTCAGCTGATCAAAATTTTTCAACCTTCTTCGGCTATTGCACTTTGGGAAATGACGAAGTTTCGAAGGGCCTTTCTGAACACCTCATTACTCCTTGGGTCACGCCTCGCTGCCAGTATGGTGGGCATGCGATTAATTATTACTTGCAGGGGGAATTTAAAAGCAAATTTGGGATCCCACATCTACGTTTCCCCCCGTAGATTAATCTAAGGTGCCAAAGATTCAGTGAGGGCCCTTCATTAATTTTTCCGTCATCGATCTGTAAGAAAGGGCAAAAAAGGAAAAGCCCCAACGCCCCCTGCCCGATTAAATGTTTTTTTAGGGAGAGGGAAAAATGGGTTCTGATTTTTGCCCCTTTTGGGGCTGCCCTTTTGCGCCAGTACAAACGGTTTACTCCCTACACTCCTCATGGGAGGTTTAAATTTTCTATTTATTTTTTATTTTATTTTAAACTATTTTAGTATCTGTTTAGTTATCTATTTAGTTTTATCTTTAGTTTTATCTTAGTTTGGTTATTTAGTTATCAATGAGTTTAGACTTTAGTGTATCAATGAGGTGAATGTGTAGCGACTAAATAAGTCACCCCTTTCAGTCTTCATGTTTACGTTTTCTCTACCAGTTTATACAGAGAATCAGAGTAGCACGGGGACTATTCTAATTGTGATCTTCAATCATTGTTATGGTAATTATCAGGTGTTTGCACTGTTATCAGCCTATCAATATAATCAATTATGTACAACGTAAAATCAGCAATATCACCAGGAAGTATCCATGGTGTAACTCGCATGTCTTGGCGAGTGTTTGCATAATACCTTGGAAAACAATTATTTATGAGAAGTGAAATTTGTATATATACTCCAGAATTTGTGAAATACAATTAACCTGAACTGGACAAATGAGTATCCTTCATTCCAGTTAAACCAAAGCTATGAACACTCCACCTTAGTTACAAATGGTGACCCGGAGTGTAAGCTAATGGTTTTCTAGGTGGCTTAAACTGGTGCTGTCCATCTCGGCATAGAAATATAATTTCTATGTTTTGCTGGACATAAGAGCATCTTTCTCCTAGTCGTGGGACCTGCGTCTTCGGAAGCATTCGTCCCATGGCTCCCGCTGTATATTCCTAGCCTCCAGCTTCACTGGTGATTGCTAGGATGTCAGCGGGATAGGGAGAATTACACGTTACGTGTAGCGCCACCTAGTCAGGTTCCCCACCCAACCCCGGCACTTTCTGTGCCTTCCTCAGGGCATTTTTGCCCTCAGACGCCTTACTGCGTCCTCAGCGGCCTATGCGCATTCAGCGCGGCCACTACCCAGCCAGGCGCCTCACTGCGTCCTCAGCAGCCTATGCGCATTCAGCGCGGCCACTGCCGCGTCAGATGCCTTACTGCGTCCTCAGGCCTATGCGCATTCAGCGCGGCTACTACCCTTCAGACCTACCGTGTCTTCAGCGGCCTTATGCGTGTTTAGCGCGGGCCCTGCTTCCTCAAACGCCTCAGTGGCCTATGTGCACTCAGCGCAGCCACTTCACCCTCTGACGCCTCCTTGCGCCCTCAGCACAACCTCACGCGCATTCTGCGCACCCCCACAGTGTTAACGTGATTCACTCCACGGCCGCCGCTCGCCGCCCTATGGATTACTCACCACCCTGTGGATTACTCACCGCCCTGCGGATTACCAACCCTCAACTCCACAGTGTTAAAGTGACTCGTTCCACGGCCGCCGCTCGCCGCCCTATGGATTACTCACCACCCTGTGGATTACTCACCGCCCTATGGATTACTCAACAAGCCCTGTGGATTACTCAACCCTCAACTCCACAGTGTTAACGTGACTCACTCCACGGCCGCCGCTCGCCGCCCTTTGGATTACTCACCACCCTGTGGATTACTCATCGCCCTGTGGATTACTAGCCCTGTGGATTACTCATCACCAGGCTGCAACCACTGCCATGGCGGTAACACTGCCACGCCCGCAACACAAGCCGGCGGCACCACTGCCATGGCGGTAACACTGCCACGCCCGCAACACTGCCGGCGGCACCACTGCCATGGCGGTAACACTGCCACGCCCGCAACACTGCCGGCGGCACCACTGCCATGGCGTCAACACTGCCTCGCCCGCGACTTACAGCCGGCGGCACCACAGCCATGGCGCAACACTGCCACGCCCGCAACACAAGCCGGCGGCACCACTGCCATGGCGTCAACACTGCCTCGCCCGCGACTTACTGCCGGCGGCACCAACTGGCCATGGCGGTAACACTGCCACGCCCGCAACACAAGCCGGCGGCACCACTGCCATGGCGGTAACACTGCCACGCCCCGCAACACAAGCCGGCGGCACCACAGCCATGGCGCAACACTGCCACGCCCGCAACACAAGCCGGCGGCACCACAGCCATGGCGCAACACTGCCACGCCCGCAACACAAGCCGGCGGCACCACAGCCATGGCGCAACACTGCCACGCCCGCAACACAACAGCCGGCGGCACCACAGCCATGGCGCAACACTGCCACGCCCGCAACACAAGCCGGCGGCACCACAGCCATGGCGCAACACTGCCACGCCCGCAACACAAGCCGGCGGCACCACAGCCATGGCGCAACACTGCCACGCCCGCAACACAAGCCGGCGGCACCACAGCCATGGCGCAACACTGCCACGCCCGCAACACAAGCCGGCGGCACCACAGCCATGGCGCAACACTGCCACGCCCGCAACACAAGCCGGCGGCACCACTGCCATGGCGCAACACTGCCACGCCCGCAACACAAGCCGGCGGCACCACAGCCATGGCGCAACACTGCCACGCCCGCAAAAACAAGCCGGCGGCACCACTGCCATGGCGCAACACTGCCACGCCCGCACACAAGCCGGCGGCACCACTGCCATGGCGTCAACACTGCCTCGCCCGCGACTTACTGCCGGCGGCACCACTGCCATGGCGGTAACACTGCCGGCGGCACCACTGCCATGGCGTCAACACTGCCTCGCCCGCGACTTACTGCCAGCGGCACCACTGCCATGGCGGTAACACTGCCACGCCCGCAACACTGCCGGCGGCACCACTGCCATGGCGTCAACACTGCCTCGCCCGCGACTTACTGCCGGCGGCACCACTGCCATGGCGGCAACACTGCCAAGCCAGCAACTGGTCACCACAGCCCTCCACATCAACCCGGCAACAGAAACACCAGCAGCACCGTTCCACCAACCAACGTCTCGTTCCTCCTCCCGCGTCACTAGGGGGGGGGGTACTGTAGCGACTAAATAAGTCACCCCTTTCAGTCTTCATGTTTACGTTTTCTCTACCAGTTTATACAGAGAATCAGAGTAGCACGGGGACTATTCTAATTGTGATCTTCAATCATTGTTATGGTAATTATCAGGTGTTTGCACTGTTATCAGCTTATCAATATAATCAATTAAGTACAACGTAAAATCAGCAATATCACCAGGAAGTATCCATGGTGTAACTCGCATGTCTTGGCGAGTGTTTGCATAATACCTTGGAAAACAATTATTTATGAGAAGTGAAATTTGTATATATACTCCAGAATTTGTGAAATAAAATTAACCTGAACTGGACAAATGAGTATCCTTCATATCAGTTAAACCAAAGCTATGAACACTCCACCTTAGTTACAAATGTAGGCAAGTAATAGGTTATATGGAGGAGGTTTATATGGACCAAGAGGCTTATATGGACTAGCTGCGAAGGCAGAGGACACCTAAGGCAGCCTTTAAGCGAAGACATCTCATACACGGCGACAGCAGCCTAGGGATGACCACCAGGATACTCGCATTGCTGGTTAAGAGGCGCTCTCAGGATCAGAAAAGAGAGCTGTTGATGTCTTTATCCTTTAGATTTAAGCTTGGTCATGGCAGACATATATCAAAAAGCCTTACAAACCGACCACAACATCACCGTTTTAACGTGTTCATGAATGGCTAAAATTGCGACGTAGCAACAGTTAAGAAAATGAAGCTAAATTCTCACTCTGGATATGTAGTATAATAAATAGACATCAGTCAATCGATACAGAATAAACTTTACGTAAACCTCAAGAACGAAGAACGTGCACTATTTCATACTTGTAGCCGAGACACAAAGACGGGAAAGGTAATATATATATATATATATATATATATATATATATATATATATAACACTTACGTAATATCAAGCGTTAACAATATATCTCTTTCTGGAGCTATGGTAAAGGTGAAAGAAAAAACATAACAGAAATTGCTCACGAAATAGTTTTCATCGAGCGTATAGATTATGGACGTCATGGAAGGTTTAAGAGAAATTCACCCGAAACAAAACTTAAAGTTAAAGTAAACAAGTTTGCTCCGTTTGCTACGTAAAGTAAAGTTCAGACCTTTGATTGTAAATGGAGTCCCGAGTCTGTTGCCCTGGAATCGGACTCAAACTGTAAAACCGTAGATTTAAAAAGGAAATGGGGAGAAACTGGTTCACAAATAGGGTGGTAAATCATTGGAATGGAATCAGTCGTGGGGTAGTTAGTGCGGAGTCAATAAGGAGTTTTATTTTCAAAAGGAGGCTAGATAATTTCATGGAAGGGGACGAAAGGTGGATGTAGGTAGTGTTAAGCAACAGGAACTACCACGTGTAGGTCTCGCAGCCTCTTGTAGCTTCCTTATGTTCTTATGTTCTCATTATGCATCGGCCCTGACGCGACACTTGTGATTCCAGATCGGAAACATAGACAAAATTTTAATCTCATTATTTATTTAACGTATAGCTTTGTTTTCGGTCTTGGGAATTTAAGGTATGAGTAGCATTGCTTATAATAAGTGTGTAGTTGCCATTATCATCATTATCATTACGATCATTCAGCCTAAGGATATAGTGTCGCAATAATATTAAGTTAAAGGCATGAAAATAAAATACACAAAGATGCTCGTGTATAAAACCTTTATTTTGCGGTGCAGACAAAAGTATCGGGCATTATGTAACAGAAATTTTATTTTGGCCAATGTATATATATATTTATTTGCTTTTAACTTTGGTTCTTTCCCCCTCATGTCGAAATTTTATTTGTTTTTTTTCCCTGTATGCCTTCGGGTGAAAATAACATTATTACATTTTTTATTCAAGCGAAGTTTTTCATTTTAATATCGCGCAACGCTTTTTTTAAATTTTCTGAGATCACACCCGCTACGAACGGCAAAAAAGAAAATTTTTATTTTTTTTATTTAAATTTAATTTTTTTTTAAAATAATTATTATTTTTAAAACAATTTAGCCCAAATCC
>JACEEZ010019658.1:90413-100413 GCA_016584305.1 Chionoecetes opilio
GAGGGGAGGAGGGGAAAGGGGGGGAGGAGGAGGAGGAGGAAAAAAAAGGAACATCACCACCACCCATTCACTCATCCATTTACCATTCACCTACATCAAAAGTTCCTCAATTCTCGCATAACCCACTTTTTTTTCTCACAATTCTCGCTTATGGCTACTATAAAAAAAGAAGAAAAAAAAAGTGATCGGATCATCCCATAAGGGGCTTAAAAAACCTTCCCCTGGTCAACCTGGTCCAAAAAACTGGCGCCTATATGATGGGATTCCACACGGGGGGCCGGAACCTATACCACACACACACACACACAAACCACCACACACACACCACACACACACACACACACACACACACCACCTTTCGCTTAAATTATTATACTAGCGCAAAGCCACCCTCCGGGGGACTTTGGCTAGCTCCTGCGGAGGGCTATTGGGGGGCCCATCGGCCCACCACTGTGTTTGGTGGGCCTTCGCCCAACCAAAACACGGCTCTCCCAGATAGCCCCTTCTAACTTTCCTGAAAACATGGATGTAGAAATGTATGTATTTCCCCCCACCCATTCACTCACCCATACCCACACCCCCCACCCATTCACTCACCCATACCCACACCCCCCACCCATTATCACCCATTACCCATCACCCCCCACCCATTCACTCCACCCATTACCATCACCCACACAACCATTCACTCACCCATTACCCATCACCCCCCCCTATTCCCTCACCCATCACCCATCACCCCAACCCATCACCCCAACCAATTCACTCCACCCAATCACCCCACACCCATTACCCATCACCCCACCCTTCACTCACCCATTACCCATCACCCTACACATCAAGGTTTCCTCAATCTCGCTACCCACTTTTTTTTCACAATTCTCGCTAATAGGCTGCAAAAAAAAAAGACAAAAAAAGTGCTCGGATCATCTCCTAAGTGGGCTTAAAAAACCTTCCCCTGGTCGACCGGGTTCCAAAAATGTGCCATATGATGGGATTGGGCCACGGGGGGCGGAATCAAACCACCACACACACACACCAACACACACACACAGACAGACAGACAGACAGCAGGACACACTTTCGATTATATTATTATAGCAGATAGATTAGGAAGAGAAAGGATCGTTGCGTAGGAGACTGAAACAAAACAAACAAGAGGAGGAGAGGAGTATAGAGGGGTGAAGCAATGGAAAGGAAGATCCGTCCACAACCAAAAACAAAGGGGAGACATGCAAGTAACTGATCCCCCCCAGAAAAGAAGGTAAATAAAAAAAATATAAAGTAAAAAAATATATCAACAGAAATATAAATGAAAAAGGCTGAGAAGCAATTTAAACGTGCACGAACCACACTTTATGTTACTTTTCTATTACACATTGGTCCGTACCCAGTATCCTATATAGGGACAAATAACCTTAGCAGAGAAAGCAAAAATAGGAAAAAATTGACTCTCTCTCTCCTCTTCTTCTCTTCTCCTCTCTCTCTCTCTCTCCCTCTTCTCTCTCTCTCTCTCTCTCTCTCCTCTCTCTCTCTCTCTCTCTCTCTCTTTCTCTCTCTCTCTCTCTCTCCTTCTCCTCTCTCCTTCTCTCTCTTTCTATCTGTGTGTGTGTGTGTAACTCTGTGTGTGTGGTGTGTGTGTGCTTTGTGTGTGTGTGTGTGTGTGGTGTGTGTGTGTGTATGTGTGGTGTGTGTGTGTAGTGGTAAATGAATGCCGCTAAACCCCCTGATCTAAATACTTAATGCACCATCAATCAAATGCACAGCCACGTGTAATGAGCTGACGCGCTAAATCTTATGACAGAAAAAAAAAAATCCTTAGGTTTGGGGTGGGGTTTTCTTCCTCATGCCTTAGTGCGAGAAACGTTCACTAGGCGCTGGTATAGTATTGCAAACATCATCATCTTACCGGGTGGCGACGTGGAAGAGGAAAATAAGCGATGACTGGCTGCAGAAAAAGCGTGAAGAAGGCGACGTGAGGAGGAAGGTAGAGCTGAGAGAGAAGAGAGAGAGAGGATGAGAGAGAGAGGAAAGCGGAGAGAGAGAGGAGAGAGAGGAGCGAGAGATAGAGAGAAAAAAAGGGGGGGGGGGGGAGAGGAGAGAGAGAGGAGAGAGAAGAGAGAGAAGAGAGAGAGAGAGAGAGAGAGAGATGAGAGAGAGAGAGAGAGAGAGGAGAGAGGAGAGAGGGAAGAGAGGAGAGAGAAGAAGGAGAGGAGAGAGAGAGAGAAGAGGAGAGAGAGAGAGAGACGAGAGAGTGAGAGAAGACGAGAGATGGAGAGAGAGAGAGAGAGAGAGATGAGAGAGGAGAGAGGATGAGAGGAGAGGAGGAGCGAGAGAGAGAGGAGAGAGAGAAGAGAGGATGAGAGAGGAGAGAGAGAGATAGAGAGAGAGAGAGAGAGACGAGGGAGAGATGAGAGAGAGAGAGAGAGAGACGGAGAGAGGAGAGAGAGAGAGAGAGAGAGATGGAGAGAAGAGAGAGAGAGAGAAAGAAAATGAGAGAGGAGGAGAGAGAACGAGAGAGCGAGAGAGAGAGAGAGGAAGAGAGAGAGACGAGAGATAGAGAGAGGTAGATGAGAGATGAGAGAAGAGAGAGAGGAGAGAGAGAGAGAGAGAGAGATTGAGGAGAGAGGAGAGAGAGAGGAGCGAGAGCGAGAGCAAGAGATGAGAGAGAGAGAGAGAGAGAGAGAGAGAGGGGGGGGGGGGGAGACCGATGGTTAGAAGCAGTTAATATGCAAGGAGATGTCTATATAAAGAGGGATGGATATCGAAGGGTGACGACAATAGCGGGGATGGACGGGGATAGAATGCTAATAAGGAAAGGAGAGGAATGGTAGCTGGAAAGGAAAACATTGAGGTAGGAAAGGAGAGAAGGAGGGAATGGGGAAAGGGAGGAACGAAGGAAGGAAGGAGTGAAGGGAGGTAGGAAGAAAAGGAGTGGAGGAAGGATGGAAAAAAGGAAGGAAGGAAGGAAAGAGGGAGGAGAGTGAAATAGGAAGCAAGAGAGTAAGGAAGAAAGGAAGGAAATCAGGGAGTGTCTCTAGAGTCTAGACGTTAAGAAAGGCACAGGAATAACTGGTGGATAAGGTGCGAAGAGGAAAAGAAGAAGAAGAAGAAGAAGAAGAAAAGAAAAAGTAGGAGGAAGAGGAGGAGGAGAAGTGAGCGCCACAGATCCATGAAGGAGGGTAGGGGGTGGGCATGAAGACGAGAGGGATATCCAGTGCGGGGTCTCAAGTCTCCCAAAGCTTTGCCACGCGAGGGTGAGGCTTTGTCTGCTACGCGTGAGTCCGCCCGCAGCAAGACTCCGCCACGTCCTTCGCTGTTAGGAGACGAGCGCCACCCAGAGCCGTAGAAAGGGAGAGTTTGGCCCCAGAAACTCCCCCCAGACGGTGGGATCGAGGACTTAAATCGGGCAAAGGGTGCTTATTAGAAAGAATCCCCAGGCACGGTGATGCATTTGAAGGAGCGGTAATGATTGACAGTGTAAAATGTTTGGCCATGCTCAGTCTAAGCAGCGCCATTCTGCCTCCATGCTCCATTGCTTCCTATTCTCTATATTGTAATGAAGACCTTGAAAATAATTATAAAGTATCATCAGGATCTTAAATGAACATCTCTGGTGCCACCTACCCAGCCAAGATACCCTGGCCGAGTGGAGGTTGTGACTACGCTGACAAACCCTTTATTTCTGTTTCTCTGTATCCTGATGCTAACAAGGACAATTCACGTGCTCCTTGATAAATTATATATGATGATAATAATAACGTCTGGATGATAATATAATAATTGAAATCCAGTAAACCCTCCATAAGTCGGAATTTGTTCAGTTAGCATTACGGATGAGTCGTAATGGCTAGCAAATATTCATACAAATATGGATGGTGGAGGTGGTAATGAAGAAATAAAAGACTGGTTGAGTGGAAAGTAAAGGTTAGTGGTGGAGTATAAGTTGTCTTTGTGGTGAAGAAAGATATAGAAAGACCGATGAATGGGTGGAAGTGACAAGGAAAATGAATAGGATGAGGATGAGGATGATGAGGAATACAAAGGAAGAAGAAATAACAATAGACCTAATGTGGGCTGCGCGGCAAAACGGGGCTGCCTGTGTAACTTCTTTCTACCACTTATAGTTTCCACATGTTAGAGGCAAAAGAATATCAAAGAAGGAGGAGGGAGGAGAGGAGGAGGAGGGGAGGAGGATGAGGAGGAAGGAGGAGGAGGAGGAGGAGGAGGAGGAGAGGAATACAAATACAAGGATAACAAAAGGAAACACAAACAGCAACAGACCGATAGGTCACTACTAGGACTGTTTGCTTTAACTACACATACACTAACTAGATAATAAGAGAGAAGAAAGGATAGGAATGAAGCTCCTCCCACCCACCCATCCTCAGCCGAAGCTGGCCGGAAAAGAAGTGATACCATTGCAATATAGAAAAACTGGCATGGGAATTTGTAGAGGAAAGTGAAAGCTGTAATCTATGGATAACTACTACTAGTTTGTGGGGGTAGGTTTAGTGCTGATGAAGGTCATGTTTGGTGTTTTGTTAATGGTGTGAAACAGTTGTGGAGGTTCAAGGGGTGGCGGCAGCCTTGCCTGGCGCTTTCTTGGGAGGTGGCAGCAGTCAATCGGCCCCAGCTCTGTCAATCCACTGCGGATGTGTACTTTCCATGTAGGAGCCGTACATTCAATGCCTCCTGCAGCAGTGACCCCTGGTACCTTAAATCCCGAATGGGGTCACTAACTGTCAGGACCCTAACGAGCCACAGCCCGTCCACAGTCGAGAGTAGTAGTGGTACCCGTTAATCTCGGGGCTATCTGGTGTGTTATGAGTCTAATGTAGTGTTGATGTAGGCTCAGTGTGGAATTTAGGGGGCGTGCGGCAGCCTTGCTGGCGCTTTCTTGGGATGGCAGCAGTCAATCAGGCCCCAGCTCCGTTTTCAATCCACTGCGGTAGGCCACTTTCCAAGTAGGAAGCCGTGCACTTCAATGCCCACTCCCAGCAGTGACCCATGGTATTATAAAAATCCCGATGGTGGTCACTAATGAACAGGGCCCTTACTGAACCACAGCCGTCACAGTGTCAAACGTTGTGTAGTGGACCGTTTACTCGGGGCTGTCTGAGACGTGTGTGGGAGGGGTTGATGTAGGACGCGACTCGCAATTCATTTTACGCAATGAGAGTAAGTTCAGAGGCCCGCGACATAAATTTATTATTTCCGAGATAACCGTGACAAAACGGGGGATGTGATATGAAATATTTATCGAGGCGATTTTTAAAGATTCTATTGTATTTGAGTTTACTACGGGCTGACGGCCAGCCCATTCCATACCTTTACAAACAGGTTTGGAAGAAGTACTTTGCTTCGTTCGTTACAAACCGTTTCCGGCTTATTTTAAATCGTTGCTTTCTAGTTGAGCTTGCCGGTCTAGCCGTGAATTTTTTTTCTGGGACTACGTTCATAAATCCATTGAAGTTTTAAGAATTCGTGAGGTCACCTCTATCCTTCGTTTGTTAGTGGGCATAAGTAAATCTTTGAGCCCGATTTTCGTACGATTGATCGCAATCTAGGTATCATTGGGTTACTCCTGCGCTGATTTTTTTAGTTTATCTAGTCTTTTTATAATAAGGTGGACCAGAACGTGCACCACAGTATTCTAGATGGGGGCGAACAAGCGAGGTTAAAAAGAGTGAGTATAACTTTTCAGATTTGAAACTGGAAAGTTCGTCCCAATAAAGCAAACCAATTTATTTGCAGTTGTTACACCTCTATAACTGGTTATTCGGTTTGAGATCTTTCGAGATTAATCCACACGCCTAAATCTTTTTTTTATCAACACTGTAGTTGGAAAATCGTCATCACCGTAACTTTTTATGGGGTTGTTATTACCGATATGTAGTACAGGACCCCATTTGTCAGGTTGAAATTAATTTGCCATTTTTTGACACATTGTTAGCGTGTTTTAAGGTCGTTTTGTATGAGTTGCGCTTTTTCGGGAGATTCTGTAGAGGCTATGTTTGTGATTTTCGTGGTCATCAGCAAATTCGAAATCCTGCAGGTGTTCCCTCGTCAATGTCATTTATGTATATAAGAAAACAGGATAGGTCCGAGAACTGATCCTTGAGGGGAACACCACTAGTGACACTGGTCCAGTCAGAAGAATTTCCATTTAGTACCACCCTTGTTTACGATTGACAGCCCAGAGTTTACTATCCAATTGAAAGATGGCCGTTATACATGAGCTTTACTTTTGCCTAATGAGACGCTTATGAGGAACTTTGTCGAACGCTTTTTGAAAATCGAGGTAAACACGTTCTACTGCCACTCGTGTTGTTCGTACATTTTGAATACACACTGTAAAAATTAAGTAGTTGAGAGGCTAATGAGCGTTATTTCTGATCACATGCTGCGAATATCTTTGATTATGTCAGTTCTTCTAAGAACTTAACGATTTTGTCTCATGATGGATCCAATTAATTTCCAGCAACTGATGTTAACTGATTGGGGCGATAGTTTCCGGGTGCGGACTTGCTTCCTTTTTTAACTATTGGGTGGGACATTTGCTAGTTCATTCGCACGGTCATTCCGGTGAGTAAAGACTTATTAAAGAAGATGGAAAGTGTTTTTACTATTTCGTTCTTTGCTTCTTTTAATATGCGTGGCGAAATTTTTGTCAGGACACACGGGCTTTGTTCATTTCATGTTATTTATCGCGAGCAAAATGTCAACATTCCTGAAAGGTTAATGAGCTGAGGCAAGTATCTTTGTTCTGGGTTTTCGGGATGGGTTGATTTTGCGTGTTTTCCACTGTGAAGACTGATGCAAAAAAGTTATTTAGAGTATCCGCCATAGATACTTCATCTTCTGTGTGTTCGCCATTTTCCATTTCCAACGAGGAGGAGGAGGAGGAGGAGGAGGAAGAGGAGGAAGAGGAGGAAGAGGAGGAGGAGGAGGGGAGGAGGAGGAGGAGGAGGAGAAGGAGGAGGAGGAGGAGGAGGAGGAGGAGGAGGAGGAGGAGGAGGAGGAGGAGCAGGTAGATAGTGTGATACCACCAAATAAGATTGCAAGGAAATTATCAATCAGCAACATACCTATACTGGATCTTACAGTACTAAGCTATTTAAATGCACTACACTGAGAATAACTTTTAAGAATGCGAGGAAACAAGAGAACAGGACAGTAAACTAGTATTATTTTTGGTGGTGATTGAGGTGGTAAAAAATGACATACAATAAGGGTACTGTACCACATCCCAAGGCAAAAATGGCATACAATAAGGGTACTGTACCACATCCCAAGGCAAAAATGGCATACAATAAGGGTACTGTACCACATCCCAGGGTAATATAAGGACCCACCAGTACCCTACCCTGTGGCGACGTCCCCTGAGGGTGCACCAGCGGCCCTCAGCCAGGACACCACCAGCAGGAGGGAACAATCAAGGATCCCCCCCAACCACTCCCCTCCTCTTCCTTCTTTCCCTCCTCTGTCTCTTATCGATGATTTAACGCTTCACCCAATCGATCTCCAGGACAGTCCCGCCCCCCGTCCCGCCCCCCGTCCCCCCTTTTGCGTTCCAAACTCCCCCTCTGACGCCATCTTGCACGCCCCCCTCCCCCCTTCCCTTCAATTCTACGTGGCGTCTACACAACCCCTCCCACACGTCTCAGACAGCCCCGAGTAAACGGTCACTACTACAACTTTTGACCTGTGACGGGCTGTGGTTCAGTAAGGGTCCTGTCAGTTAGTGACACCATCGGGATTTATATACCAGGGTCATTGCTGCAGGGGGAGATTGAAGTGCCGGAGTCTCCTACTTGGAAAGTGCACTACCGCAGTGGTTTGAAACGGAGCTGGGGCCTGATGATGCTGCATCCCATAGAAAGCGCCAGGCAAGGCTGCCGCACGCCCTTGAAACTTCCACACTGAAGCCTAAACCCAACACTACATTAGACCTCATTAACACCACACAGATAGCCCCGAGTTAACGGTTTTTAACCCACTACTTACCCTCTGGACATGTGACGGGCTGTGGCTTCAGTTAGGGTCCTGAAGTTAGTGACCACAAATCGGGATTAAGGTACCAGGAGTCACTGCTGCAGGAGGCATCGAAGGGACGGCGGGGTCTACATGGAAAGTACACAATCCGCAGGGATTGAACGGCAGCATGGGCCTTGCTTGACTGCGGCCTCCCAAGAAAGCGCCAGGCAAGGCTGCCGCACCACCCTTGAACCTCCACACTTGTGTTCACACTATTACAAAACACCACATACACATGACTATCACAAGCACTAAACCTACCCCACAAACTAGTAGTAGTTAGACATTTAGATTAAAGCTTCAACTTTCCTCACAAATCCTGCAGTTGTTCTATAGTGCATTTTTGGGGGTATCACTTCTTTTACGCCAGATCGGTTGGAGGATGGGTGGGTGGGGGATCCTTCTGCTTCCTATTCCTTTCTCTGATTATTATCTAGTTAGTGTAGTTTAGTTAAAGCAAACAGCTATTTGTAAGGACCTATCGGTCTGTTGCTGTTTGTGTTTCCTTTGTATTCCTTTGTAATTCGCCTATAATCACCATGCCCTACACGCTATGAGTGAAAAGTATCGCCCTTCAGCCATCCTGCAATAAGGTATATATTCGTTTACTCTGATGATTTGCTCTTCTTGTCATGGCTTTCATTTTATGCCTGAGCCTTTTTCCTTTTTTTTCCACGTAGTCACGAGAGATGGTGAATGCGCTCTCTCTCTCTCTCTCTCTCTCTCTCTCTCTCTCTCGCTCTCTCTCTCTCTCTCTCTCTCTCTCTCTCTCTTTTTTCCTCTCTCTTCTTTTCTCTCTCTCTCTCTCTCTCTCTCTCTCTCTCCCCTCTCGTCCTCTCTCCTCTCCCCTCTCTCTCTCTCCTCTCTCTCTCTCTCTCTCTCTCTCTCTCTCTCTCTCTCTCTCAGATAGCTTCCCTGCAGCACTAACACAATAAGGCTTTCCTCAAGAATAATAACAAAAGTCTTGCAGCAATTTTGACTTGAGATGTGAAGATTCCCTTTCTTACATTATTTCGGCTTAGCTATGCGTATTGTGTTTAAAGATTTTTCAGGTAACTGTTATTTCACACCATTTTTCCCATTCAACTGTGAAAAAAGAGAAAAGAATACAGAAGCAAGTGAGCGGAAAGGAAAAAGTCAGATCTCTTGATTAAAACATAGGTGAAAAAACCCACTTTTATCATAACTTCTAAAAAAAAACATGCGAACGTGACACTTACTTCTTGCTACATTTTCCTTTGATGCACCAGCTAAACCATAATCACTGCGATTAATCTTCCTACATATAGTTTTATTTAGCTCTCTATAGCTCTCCTTATTTTTTCTTTTCGTTTCCTTTAGCTCTCCATCTCTCTTCTTTATAGTTTCTCCATACCCTCCACATATAGTTTCAACCCCTACAGTCCCAACCTTACACCTCACCACCAAGACACAAATACCACCCTACAGTACTCTGCTAATTCCCTACTAACTTAAAACATACCATCTCTCCCTCTTCCTCTTTCCAACTAGTCTAAATCCTTACTCTATCTCCCCTCTTCGTTACCCGCCTTTGCCATTTTATAACTCCCACATCATTACCAACGCATTTTTACCCTCATTTATCAGGTGGTCTCGTCCTGTGCACTCCCCTCCTGCGATCCACAAGTGGCATCGTTCCCTGCAACCTCCCACGGGAACCACAAAATATTCTCGATGACATGGAGATGCTGCCAAAAGCCACTTGTTGAGGAAACCCGTCCGGACCTTCGCCTGAGTGGCCTCCGACTCTCTTTTGGCCCTACACGAACTCTATTACAGGGAAGGAAAATACGGAAAGGGAAGTAGTAGAGATATAAAGGAGGAAGGGAAGGGAAAGGGAGGATTGATGGTAATGATGAGGAAGGAGGGAGATAGAAGGAAGAAGGAAGAATCTCTCTCTTGCCCCTATTTGAACTCTATAAAAGGGAAGTCAAAAGGA
>JACEEZ010019658.1:115413-122913 GCA_016584305.1 Chionoecetes opilio
AGAACCAATGGCGTGAAAATCAAAATGCAAATATATACAGTGTGGTGCAACAAGTATTTCTTGGCAAACGATTCCATTATAGAATGAAACAGATTTCCAGATGGAGTTGTGCAGTGAAACACCATAACTTCGCTTAACAATGTCTCCTCCAGGGAAACATGGACTTAACTATTCATTCTGTTTTCACTTATTCACTTGATTTATTCTTTTATTTTTATTATTATTCTAACTTCTCTTAACCCGTTGAGACCTATAACGTAATTTCTATTGTAATTTGGATACCATTAGACGATTTTTAGTTAATATAAGCAATATTTTATAGTTATGACCTGTTTAGTATCCTCGTCCACTAGCTAATTTGGTATATTCACTTACTTTTCGTAATTTTATGGCTCGACAACATAATTATTTTTTATATAGCAAAGGAAAGATCTGGGCGTGAAGGGGTTAATAATGTCGCCTCCAGGGAAACAGAGACTAAACTATTAATTCTGTTTCCACTAATGTATTCCTTTGATTTATTCTTTTTTGCCTTTACTCGTAGGTAAGGTTATTCAGTTCGGTCTCTAGTCTGTGTGGTTTGTTTTGATGTTACTATTGGTACGGTAGTGAGTTGAGTAATATTGTCAAGAGTAATTGAGTATTGAGTTAATTGAAGTATATTGAGTTGATTGAGTAATATTGTTAAGTAATATTGAGTATTATTGTCACCACCAGTAACACCATCGTCGCCTGTATTACCGTTCACCACCACGGGACAAGCTAAAATCAATGAAAAAAATACTGAAATATATGAAGTAGGATTGCAATAATAGGTTGTGATTTTTGTGATGTAAAAAAGAAAAAGAAAATTAACTTAAATTGTGGTAGTTGTGCAATAATGAATAATATATAATCAGTCATAGGTCGATCTTGGACTTGATTTCTCAATTCTTAACGATGGTGACTTACGTGCGGCTCCTCAGTTTTATGAACTAAAAGCTACAGCACACTCCTTTCCTCCCTCCCTCTCTCCCTCCCTCTCACTCCCTCCCTTCATCCTCACCACCTCTCCCTCCCTCCCTGAAATATTCCTTGAATCTAAGAATAGACAAAAGCATAACATGAACTCTTGATATGACCTGAGTGTTAAAAATTAAGTAAAACATTTGAATGAAGACTAACAACAACAGAAAACAAAATCGGAAAGAAGGACCCAATTCCAATAGAAACAAACTTAAAAAAAATTATGATATAAAAATATTAACAAAAAATAAAAAAAAAGCCGCAAACAATCAAACAACAACATTACAAACCAGACAATTAATCAAAACAGGAGAAAAAAATATTTTGCAAAAACTGCTTTCATTCTTTTTACCACGATTATTTCAAATACTTTAAAAACCAGCCTTTCATTACTGCTAAAACCTTTTCAGTTTTTCCAATGGCAAATCTTATCATTATCACACACACAACACACACACACACACACACACACACACACACACACACACACACACACACACACACCACACACACCACACACACACCACCACACACACACACCACACACACACACACCACACACCACACACCACCACACACACACACACACACACCACAACACACACCAACACACACACACACACACACCACACACACACAGTCACAGTCAGTCAGTCACAGTCACACACACACACACACACACACACACACACACACACACACACACCACACACACACACACACAGTCACAGTCAGTCAGTCAGTCACACACACACACACACACACACACACACACACACCACACACACACACACACACACACACACACACACACACACACACACACACCACACACGCACACACACCCCGGCGGCGACAATGGCCTGGAGTGTGGCGGTAGTGCCCATTTGTCCTCCTTTTGTGTGTTTGTCCTGCACCTCTCCTCGGCGCCCTTTGTTTGTCCTGACGGCACCACGGGAGCCTCGACGTCTTCCTCCTCCTCCTCCTCCTCCTCTTCCTAGTACAGCCTTCTCTTCCTCCTTTTCTTCGTCCACGTCTTCTTCCCCTCCTCCTCCTCCTCCTCCTCCTCCTTCAGCCTTCTCTTCCTCCTCTTCTTCGTCCACGTCTTCTTCCCCTCCTCCTCCTCCTCCTCCTAGTGCAGCCTTCTCTTCCTCCTCATCTTCTTCGTCCACGTCTTCTGCCCCCTTCTTCTCCTCCTCCGGGATATTATTTTCTTTATGTCGTGGTGCAGTGTCTCTCCTCAGGTTCACTATCACGAAGTATTTGTCGTCGCAGTCTTTCGTTCCCAGTGCAGGAATACAAAGGAATATAAAAAGGAATAACATAGAAATAAAGGAATAGAAACTAGACATGAAGATTATATGAAACATGTAGAAAAATGAGTCAGGATTCCAATATAAATTAATGCAGATAGTAGAAAGATTTTGATGGAGATAAGAATGACGCTCAACAGGACTGGCATGCAGGTGATAGCGATAAAAGAGCAGCAAGGCAAACAGTGAAGCATCTCTGATAAGACATAATTAGTGAACCATTAACCCCTTGAGGCCCAGAACGTAATTTTCAGTGTAATATAACCACCATTCGACGATATTAATGAACATAAGCAATATTATATAAATATGACCACCTGTTTAATATCTTTGTCCAGTAGTTTCCATTAATTTGGTTTATTTAGTTATATTTTCGTAGTTTTATGGCTAGTAACAGACGATTTTATATAGCACAGGAAAGATCTGGGTGTGAAGGGGTTAATATACCAAATAAGCTAGTGGACAAGGATACTAAACAGGTCATATCTATAAAATATTGCTTATAGTCACTAAAAATTGTCTTATGGTAGCCAAATTACAATGGAAATTACGTTCTGGGCCTCAAGGGGTTAAAAAAGGAAAAGATAGTGGGTTCCAAAAGTAATCAGTATAAAATCTATTCCCTTATTTTACAATTTTTTTCCTTAATGTAGGCTTAAGTTCAGGGATTTAAATAGAGAGGAAAAAACATGATCTTACTTGATGTGTACTGTTCTGTGTCAATCAAGTAAAAATGTAATGGTGTGAATGGTAATTATTAATTTATCTATATATACATTTTTATCCTTTTCTTTCAATTTCTTCCTAGTTCTTCTTTCCCCCCAACTGCCTATCCCCCTTTAATCGTAATCGTAATCGCAATCGTAGTTGAACTTCTTACTTGCACTACCGCATTTTATTCCCTACACTAAATATCTATGTATGCATGATCTATACATATCACTAATGTTATGAATACTATAGACAGAAAAACACAAATGGACGAAGATATTCACAACCTTCACTTTTCTATCTCATGACCTCACCCTTACTCCTATAAATACCTATCAATAACAAGATCCTCCTCCTCCTCCTCCTCCTCCTCCTCCTCCTCCCTCCTCCTCCTCCTCCTCCTCCTCCTCCTCCTCCCCCTCCTCATGATAAAGTAAATAAAGATTACTATGACTCAGTCTACCAAAGTTTAAGCAAAAACGGTAATTGCTAACTTTTGGGGCCAATATATCGTCCTCCCAAATCTAATGCGGAAGTCGATGGCCTCCTCTATGACGAGATAAAGTCAGTTGTCAACAATAATAACGATACAATTATATGTGGAGATTTTAACCTACCTCGTATAAACTGGAACAATAATTCTGCTGATAGAGAAGATATGCGATTGCTTGATATGGTGAACGAAGTATATTTAAATCAGGTGGTCCGTGAGCCACAAGGGATAATAGTATCCAGATTTAGTTTCACTACCGACATTGATCTGTTTGGGATTACTGCGATATAGGTGAACATTTGGCAAACAGTGATCACAGGTTAATCAGATGCGGCTTTAAATTGCAATGTAGACATCAAAGAAAATCGGTTTTTAGTTCCCAAATTTATAATAAAGCATATTTCACAAAGATCACAGGGTACTAAGCGAATTTGATTGGGTTGACCTGCTAAACGGTAATAACGCCGAAAACATGTGTAATTTTTCACAAATAAACTCCAATCGGTGGTTGAAAAACATGTTCCCATGATAAGAAAACGTCTAAAAAACATAAAAAACCCAGTTGGATGACTAATGAGATTCAACAAATCTTTTGGCAGTAAGCGACGAGCGTATAAATTTTTTCAAGCGATCAAAATGCGGACTGCATTCTAGAGAATACAATGACGTAAAACGTCGTTGCAAAGGATTAATAAAGACTAAAAGAGTATGAAGAAAAAATTGAAAAGGAATCCAAATCAAACCCAAAAAGGTTCTTTCAATACGTTCGAAGTAAGAAAACGTCAAAACAAGTATTGGGCCCTGAAAGATAAAAATAACATCTTGGTAAATGATAATAAGAGCATGGCTGCGTATTCAATGATTACTTTAATGCGGTATTTATAAAGAAAAACGAAGCTCCATTACCAGAACCAGTAACCATGTATGCGGGACTCGAAAGTGATAGATTGGAAATAGGAAGAATAACAGTAGACGAAATATCAAAGTATTTGCAGAAAACTCGCCCCAAAGAAAAAATCCGTGGGGGTGGACGAAACCCTCGCCGCGATTATTTTCGCGAATGTCCACAGTCAACTTTCGCTCCCATTAAAGATTATTCTCAATAAATCGCTAATGGACAAAAATTTTCCCTAGTATGTGGAAATTGGCTAATGTGACACCGATATTCAAGAAAGGGAGTAAGACCCTTTCGCAAGTAATTATCGCCCAATTAGTCTAACGTCTGTGATTGTTGAACTTTTTTGAGAAAATATTGCAGGATAAAATAGTGTTTTTTCTCGATGAAAATAACTCAATACTAACTCCCAGCATGGTTTTCCCGAAAAAAAATCCTGTTTAAACAAAACCTACTCGATTTTTTAACGTCATTTATTCAAACTGGGACGCTAAAATTCCCTCGGATGTAATATACCTTGATTTTCAGAAAGCCTTCGATACAGTTCCCCATAAGCGACTGTTAACCTGTTAACTGAGGGCACATGGCTTAGGAGAGCAATTATGTTCATGGATTGGCGATTGGCTTTCAAATCGTAAACAACGGGTAGTAATAAATGGCGAGGCATCTGATTGGTTAGATTTTACTAGTGGGGTGCCTCAGGGCTCGGTCTTGGGTCCTACTCTTTTTCTGATATATATCAACGATCTGGACTGCGGACTTGTATCTAAAATATAGAAATTTGCAGATGACACCAAATTAGGCGGTAAAGAAACAGAAAACATATACTACAGAAAACTGCGAACTCATACAAAGTGATCTCGACAAACTATCAGATTGGAGTGATAAATGGCTATTAAAATTCAATTCCGATAAATGTAAAGTAATGCATATAGGCAACGATAACCTCAAATATAACTATCAAATGCAAAATGAATCGTTAACTGAAGTACAGCAGGAAAAGGATTTAGGTGTCATCATCAGTAATGATCTGAAAACCAGTCCGCATTGCCTAGCTGCCAGTAAAAAAGGGAAATATGATGTTGGGGGTTTATTAAACGCAACTTCGAACATAAAACTCCGAAAGTAATGACACAATTATACACGTCCTTGGTTAGGCCGCACTTGGAATATGCCGTTCAATTCTGGTCGCCCTGTTTCGTAAAAGATCAAGCCAAATTGGAAACAGTGCAAAGAAGAGCAACCAAACAAATTCCATCTCTGCGAAATTCATCTTATGAAGAGAGACTGCGGAGACTTAATATGTTTTCCTTAAAGGATCGAAGAATCCGTGGGGACTTGATAGAAACCTTTAAGATCCTAAAAGGATTTGATGTCATTAATCAAGAGATAAAGAATCCCCTATTCGAGCTTTCAACTCAAGTGACAACAAGAAATAATGGTTTAAAACTAAACGGTCAACGTTGCATCACCGATCTCCGTAAAAATTATTTCAATGTTAGAGTCGTTGATCGATGGACAAGTTACCAGCAAATGTTGTCGGAGCCAGCAAAAATAACTACATTTAAAACAGACTTGAACGCGCAAATGTAAGTAAATGGGTATTGATAGTGGGGAATTCCATATCTATTCCCCGTATCGATTATTGTAGTGGGGAGTGGTAGTTGTAGTTAGTATTTTTCATATCCTATCATTCTGCACTATGAAACTTCCATGTTCCTATCCTCTTTAGGGACAGGTATCATTTTCCCAACTGTTTTCTTACAAATAGTTGATAGTTAGTAGTATGTAGTGCAGTAGATACCCTCGCTATGGACCAATAGGTCTCCTGGTGTCTGTTATTCCTATTAATCCTATGTAATCCTTCTCCTCCCCGCCCCTATGTGATTTTTCTGGTTGGTTGGAGCTACATAAAGGGAAATATGGGGGAGTAGGAGCCTTAAATATTATGATGTCACAATATCGATATTCTCCACATAGCTAAGGTTTTAAAGGGCTGTATGGGTGTGCGGGCCAGGGCTGGGGCAGCTTGGGCTTGGCGGGACTTTGACTCATTGTTGTAGCTGAAAAAGGTTGTGTTGGTGCTGCTTATACTACTACTACTACTACGACTACGACTACTACTACTAATACTAATACTACTACTACGACTACGACTACGACTACTACTACTACTACTACTACGACTACGACTACTACTACTACTACTACTAAGACTTCTATTACGGTTGCTACTGCTTTTAGTCCTCCTCTCCTCTTCTTACTAAACGGCTATTTATAATTATTAATACATCAATTACTGATTTAATTTCACTACCACCATAGCCACTATCACCATAACTACTACTACTACTACTACTACTACTACTACTACTACTACTACTATACTACTATTACTACTACTTCTATTACTATTACTACTACTTCTATTACTACTACTACTATTACTACTACTACTACTGCTACTACTACTACTACTCACTACTACCACTACTACTACTACTACTACTACTACTGCTACTACTACTACTACTACTACTACTACTACTACTGCACTACCACAGCAACTACAGCAATCACCATGTGTACACTTATATTCAATCACAAAATAAACCTATGTTCCCGGTAAAAAAAAAAAAAAATCCTAATTCCTATTTAATGCAATCGACGCATCAAGTGGAAGAAATATAGACGTGCCAATTGACGTTTCTCTAGTCAAGGATGAGTCGCAAGGTGGTGATGTGAAGGCAGGAAATAAAGTGTCAATGTAGAGGAAGGAAGGAAGGAAGGAAGGAAGGAAGAAGGAAGGAAGGAAGAAGGAAGGAAGGAAGGAAGGAAGGAAGGAAGGAAGGAATGAAGGAAGGAAGAAGAAGAAAGGAAGGAAGGAAGGAAGGAAGAAAGGAAGGAAGAATGAAGGAAGGAAGGAAAGGAAGGATAATAATTATGTGTAGGTTAGGCTAGGTTAGGTTAGGTTATGATAATAATGATGAATGAATGAGCAGAGGAAGGAAGGAAGGAAGGAAGGAAGCAAGGAAGGAAGGAAGGAAGGAAGGAAGGAAGGAAGGAAGGAAGAAGGAAGGAAG
>JACEEZ010019659.1:0-55104 GCA_016584305.1 Chionoecetes opilio
TTAAATTCAAATTTTTAAATCACCCCCCTTTTTCCCCCTTTTTTTTTTTTTTTTAAAACCAATTTTTTAAAAATTTTTTTTTATCAACATTTTTATAACCCAAAAAAATTTTTATTTTTTAAACCTTTTCTCCTATTTTTTCCAAAATTTTTTAAAAAAAACCCCTTTCCTTTTTTTTTTTTTTTTTCCCTTTCCCCCCCCAGGGCCCCCCAAAAATTTAAAAAACCCCCCGATTTTCCTTTTTAAAAGGGTTTAAAAAAAAAAGGGGTTTAAATTAAAAATGGGGGTTTTTTTCCTTTTTTTTCTTAAAATTTTTTTTCCCTTTTTAAAAAAAAAAGAATCCAAATTTTTGGTTTTTTTTTTTTTTTTAAAATTTTTTCCTTTTTTTAAAATAAAAAGGGGTTTTTCCCCCCGGGTTGGGAGTTTTTAAATTAACAAAAAAATTTGGGGCAAAAAAGGGAAAAAATTGGGGCCTGAAAAGTTAAGAAAGAAAAAGGGGAGTTGGGAAAGTTTTACTAACCCTTTTGGAATTTGGTTTTCTAAGGAAATTTAAACAAAAAATTCCCCAAAAAAATTATGTTTTTTAAAAAATTTTTTGCCCTACAATGATTTTTTTTTAATAAATGCCATAAAAACCCTAATAAAACTTACGCCCAAATTTTTAAATTTTCCCCATTTTTGTAGGAAAAAAAACCCCTAAAAGAGCCAAATAAAATTTAAGCATTTAAAAAAAAAATTTTTAAAATTTTTAAATGTTTGTTTTTTTATTGTTTTTTTTTTTTCCCTTTTGTTTTTGGTAAAAAGGGGTTTTTTTTTTTATTTTTGTTGTTTGTTTTTTCCCTTGGTTTTTGGGGGATTGAGGTTTTTAAGTTGTGGGGGTGTGGTTGGGGGTTTTGGGGGTTTTTCTTTGATTTTAGCCCAAACGCGGGGGCCCCCTTTTCCCATTTTATTTTTTTGGGGGCCGTTTTGCGAAACAGTCAAACCTTTTTTTTACCCGGCCTCGGGGAAGGGGCGGGGGGTGGCCCCAACGTTTCCTTATTCCCGATTCTCGTGAAGGGAGGGGGAAAAAGGGAAATAAAAAAGGGGGGTTTTTTTTTGGGGGTTTGGTTTGTGTGTGGGGGTTTTTGTGTTTGCCCCCTTTTCTTCAAATAAGAAAAAAAATTTTGTGATGGTTTTGGGCGGGGAGAATTCATTCCCGGGGGGGCCCCAAAGGGGGGGTGTTTTTTTTACGGTGTTTTTTTGTTTTTTGTTTTTGTTTTGTGTTTGGTCCCGGGGGTGTTTTTTTCCCCGCCCCGTTTGCGTGGAATATTGTTTTTTTGGGGGGTTTTTGTTTTGCCCTTAATTTGGGGTTATGCTAGCCGGGAAACCCACCGGGGAAGGGGGAAGGTTTCCCCTTTTCGCTTTGCATCAGGAAAAAAAAACCCCTTTGTCTTTTTCCCCTTTTTGTTTCCCAAAAAACCCCCCTTTTGTGTTCCCAGCCCCCCCCGTATTAAAATATGAAAAAACAGGGTTTGTCTAAACTCTTTTTATATGTTTTTTAAAATTAAATTTTAAAAAAAATTTTTTATAATAATATTTTGGGAAATTAATATAATAATATATAAATTAAATAAATTTTTAAAAATTTTTAAAAATAAATTTTAAAATTTTTAATATATAAAAATTTTAAAATTATTAAACAAAAAAAATTAATTATTTATTAAATTAAATTTAATTTTAATTACAATTTTTTTAAAATTTTTTTTTCCCCCTAAATTTATTTAACAAAAGAATATATTTTTTAAATATATTATTTTTTTAAAATTTTTTTTAAAATATTCTAATTAAAAAAAATCTATAAAAAACCAACCAAAACCCCTTTTTATTAAAAGGGAAAATTTTTTGAAAGGGGGGAAAAGATAAAAAAAAAGGGTCCGGGGACAAAGGAAAAAAAAATTTTAAAACCCCAATTTAATATTTTAAATGGTAAAACCCCCGGCTTTGAGAAAAATTTTTTTCCCCCGAAAAAAAAACGAAAACCCTTTTGGTGTTTGGGGGGAAAAAAAGTAAATAAAAAAAAACAAAAAAAACAAAAACCAAAAAAAGTCACCCAACCCCCCAAAACCAAAAACCCCAAAAAAAACCCCCAAAAAAAAACCCCAAAAAAAAAAAAAAAATTAAAAAAAAAAAAACCACAACACGACCAACAAAAAGTAAAAAACCCCCAAAAACCCAAATTTTTAAAAAAAAAAACACAAAAAAACAAAAAACACAAACACCACACACACAACACACACCCCCCAAACACACAAAAACACCACACAAAAAAAAAAACACAAAAAATTTAAAAAAAAAGTATTGGGGGAAAAACTTTTTAAAAAAGCCCTTTTCCCCCACGGAAACAAACCAAAAAACCCAACCCCCCCCCACAAAAAACCCCTTTGGGGGTTGGAAAACCCCCCTCCCCCCGGGGGGGGGGGCCCCCGGGAAAACAAGTTGGGGGTTGTTTTAAAAAAGGTTTTAAATTTTTGAGGTTTTGTTCGGAAAAAACCTTTGGTCCCCAAAAACACCCAAAAAAAAAAAAACCCCCAACCCCCACCCAAACAAAAAAAAACCCCCAAAACACACACCAACACACACACACACACAACAAAACCCCAAAACAAAACCCCCAAACACAAACCCCAAAAAACCCCACACACCCACAAAAAAAAACCCCCCCCACCACACAATACACCACCCCAACACACACACACAACCCCAAAAAACCCACCCCCCAAACACACCAACCCCAAAACCACAACACCACAAAACAAACACCCCATTCCCCAAAAACCAAGAAAAATGGTTTCTAAAAATTTTTTTTACCTTTGCCTCTTTTATTTTTGGGGGTTTTTTTTTTGGTTTTTTCCCTTAATTTTTGTAACCCTTGGGAAGTTTGAGACCATAACCTCTTTATAATAGTAATAATTGGGGGTATATAAAAACAATCGATAAGGTTATAGAACACCAAACCCTTTTAATTTTCTCCCAACAATAAAAAAAAACTGTACATGTTGTATATAAGATTATGAGTTATTCTGATGAGTTGAAATACACAAGGTATAGTTTAATAAAGTTAACCCTTTCACACCCGATCTTTCCTTTGTATACAAAAATACCTGCTGTTGGCATAAAATTTCGAAAAATAAAAAATAATTGATACCCAAAAAGTTATCGACGGGAAAATTAAAAAGGTCTTTAAAAAATTTCTTTAGTCACTAAAAACGTCTTAGGTATACCAAAAGTACAATGGAAATTCATTTTGGCCTCAAGGGGGTTTAAAGTTTTAAATTAAAAGATTTAAGGATAAAATGTTGTAAATACAGAAAAAAAACACACAAGCGGTGAAAAATCTGTATCGATCTTTTATAGTAGCATGAATTTCTGGTTGGGCTGAAAAGGAAAGGGGAAAAAAAATAAGCAGCGTTTATGTTTTAGCTGAAAATGGAATGGAAGTAAATTGGGAGGCGAGTGCTTTTTTTTTTAAAAAGGGGCCACAAATTAAACCCTAAAACTGAGGACAAAATACATCGGCAGGTACCCGGTTCGACTTACTCGACATATACTGCACATACATGGTCACGAAAATACAACAAAAAGGGGTTTGAAAAGAAAGTGTTCGAAATTGGGAGTTGTTAGTCAAGGAATTATTTGAGATGATAAAGGTGGGATTAGAAGAGAAGAAAATTTTAAATGAAGTAAAAAGATACGAAAGAAAAAGGGAAATAGTTGTGGGGGAAAGCGATTTTGGCCCACGTTTATAGTTAATTAAATGCCAAAAAAAAACTGTTTTTAGTGAAATTAAAATTAAAAAAGGTAAAAAGAAAAAAATGCATGAGAAGAGGGGAGAAACTCAAGTGAAAAAAAAAGGAAATATATGGTTTGAAAGCAGTTTGTGTTTTTAAATTTATTTAGAGTGCCAAAAAAAGCCGTTGTGTGATATTAAAATAAAAAATAGTTAATGAAAAAAGCGGGAAAAACAAGAGAACGAAAAGGCAGATTTATAAAATTATACTTAATTCAAGTGCCATACAAGACCGTATAAACAAAAAATAGAAAAACGAAACAAATTTGTGAAAAAAATTTCATAAAGCGTTGCTAAATAAAAGTAAATGCAAAATTCAATACAAACTTAAAAATAAACTTAAAAAAAACCCCCCCCCCCCCACCCACCCCACACACCACACAAAAAACACACAACCCCCAAACCCAAACACCCCAACCCCCCAAAAAAAAAAAAGGCAAATTTTAAAAAGCTAAAAAAAATTTTACGGGAAAGAAAAACAGAAATTTTCCCCAATTTAAAATAGCGGAATGGGCCCCGGTTTTTAAAGTCTTTTTTGGGCCTTTCCCCTTTTCCCTTTCCCCCTCCAATTCCTTCCTTCTTCCCGTCCTCTTCTTTCCCCCCCCCCTCCCAAAATTTTCCCCTCTTTTTATCCTTTTTCCCTTTTTGTCCCCTTGGTTGGTGTGGGTCGTGGTGGCCCTGGGGGGTTTTGGGGTGTGGGTTGCCCTTGCCCCTTGGGTGTGGTGGGCTGTCCCTGCCGGGGGGGGCTTTTTTGTTTTTTGTTTGGGGGGGGGGGAAATTTTTTTTTTTTCCAGGGGAAAAAAACCAACCCCTTTTTGATTATTTTTTTTTCCAAAAAAGGGAAAAAATTTTTCTAAATTCGCGTATTTTTTTTAATTTTAAAACCCATTTCAAAAACCCATTTAAACAAATTTAACGGGGGGGTTAAAATAGATGGTTTTTTCCCGAAAAAAAAAATAAACGGGTACCCGTTTAAAAAACCCTTTAAAAAGCAAAACCCCCAAAAAGGAACGAGGAATTTTAAAAGGTAAATCCTTTTTCAGGGCGAATAAGGAAAAAATCAGTAAATAGGAAAAGGAACTTTCTTCCTCTTTCCCCCTTTCTCCTTCCCCTTTTCTCTCCCCTCTCCTCTCTTTTCTCTCTTCTCTCTCTCCCCCTCTCTCTCTCTCTCTTCCTCTCTCTCTTCTCTCTCTCTCTCTCCTCTCCTCTCTCTCTCTTCTCTCTTCCTTCTTTTTTTTTTTTTTCTTTTTCTCTTCTCTCTCTTTCTTGGGGGGGGTTTTTTTGGTGTTGTGGTGGGTGGGTTTGGGGGGGTGGGGGTGCTGGTGGTTTTGGGGGGGTTTGGTGGGGTTTTGTTTTTTTTTTTTTTTTTTTCCCGGGTTTTTTTTTTTTTTTTTTTTTTTTTTTTTTTTTTTTTTTTTTTTTTTTCCTTTTTTCCTTTTTTTTTTTTATTTTCCTCCCCCCCTTTTTTTTTTTTTTTGGGGCCCGGGGGTTTTTTTTGGGGGTTTTTTTTTTTTTTTTTGGGGGGGGGGGGGGTTTTTTGGGGGGTTTTTTTTTTTTGGGGGGTTTTTTTTTGGGGGGGGGGGGGTTTTTTTTTTTGGGGTTTTTTTTTGGGGGGGGGTTTTTTTGGGGGGTTTTTGGGGGGGGTTTTTTTTTTTTTTTTTTTTTTTTTTTTTTTTTTTTTTTTTTGGGGGGGTTTTTTTCCCCCCCTTTTTCTTTTTTTTTTTCTTTCCCCTCTCTTTTCCCCTCTCTCTCTTTTCCCCCCCCTTCCCTCTCTCTCTCTCTCTCTCCCCCCCCCCCCCTTTTTTTTTTTCTCTCTCTCCCCCCCCCCCCGGAGGGGGGGGGAAAAAACAAAAAAATTTTCCAAAAACCAGGGGAAAAAATTTGGGGGGGGGCCCCCTCCGACCTGGGAAAAATTTTGGGCCAGAAATAGAGCTTTTTGGTTCCTTCCAAAATTTTAAAAGAAAAAGGGGAATTTTTAAATTTTTTGGGGTTTTCAGGCCCCCCCCTTTTTTCAGTTTTGGTCTCCATATTACAGGGTGGATAAATTTCCTTGCTAGAATCAGTGCAGAAGGATGCCAAAATGATGCCCAAAGGGGTGCTAAATTTAGTTATGAGAAGAAAATTTAAATTATTAAAAAATTAACCAACTCCTCAAAGAAAAAGCCCCCGGGAAGGGGCCCATCTGATAGAAAATTTTTTTAAATGATAAAAGGGTTTTTATAAAAGGGGAAAGGGAGGAAATTTCTTAGGCTTTTTAAACCGGGTTTTAAAAAAGAAGTAAAGGGTTCAAACTGGAAAAACGTAAATTTAAAAAAAGGGAAAAAGGGAAAAAATGGTTACAAATAGGTGGTGAATGAAGGAATTCACAGGACAGGTAGTGTGCGGGTTAGGGAGCTTTAAAGGAGCTGGATGGTTCATAGGGGGGGAAAAGGTGGATGTAGTTGGGGTTTTGGGTGACAGGCTCCCACGGTAGCCTCGGGCCCTTTTAGTTTCCTTATGTCTTATTTCTCTCGCACCCACGCACGCACGCACGAAACGCACGCACGCACGCACGCACGCACGCCCCCCCCACCCCTACTCCCTTTTCCCATTGACTCCAGCAGCAGTAGTAGTATGAATACTAGCAGTAGTAGCATAGTAATAGTTGCCCGTAATAAACTTTGTCGCCACACCCCAAAGTCCCCGGCCATATATTACAAATTTAATGCATCACTATGTTTTTATGTCCCTAAGAATAACAGTAGTTTATATTATAAACTGTATAATCTACCCTGTTTCAGTGCCCATAGTTTATATCGGGGCGTATAACTACCTTTTTCAGGTTTTTTATGCTTGTATCTCAGTATTCCCAAAAGACTATGTTACCAGTATCTTTTATATAGGGTTTTAAAATTCATACTCTTTTTTTTTCGGGCACGCAGGGCGGGAGGACACTCAAAACAAAATATAGGGGCGATCTTAGTGTACCCCGTTCCCAAGTCCCCACTCGGTTTTTTTTTTGTAATTTGTTTTTTTTTATAGATATAACAATAAAGAACAAAAGACACACTTCCAGATAGCCTTTTCTAACTTTCCTAAAATCAGGATTAAAAGTAAGTATTAACGCTCCCAGAAAGTCTGAAATAAAAAGAAACTTTGTCCTGGTGTATATGTTGTCTACGGGAGCTGTTCCCTCGAGTCTCTGTAGTTGGTATTGAAAATGATTTCCCAGGGCAAAATTTAGACTTTTTTGATAGCTAGTCATGTATGTTTTTTAGAAAAAAGTACTATGTTCCCCTAATGTGCCCGACTTTTTTCTGTTTTTGTTTTTTTGCTCTAGTACTTAAATTTTCTTTTTGGGCCCTTTTTTATCGCTTTTTTTTTTGTATGTATGCCTTTGGGGAGAAAAAATTATTATTATTATTTTATTATTATTATTATTATTATTATTTTTTCCCCCGGGGTTTCCTCGTGGGTCATCGGCGTCACAATTACATTGGTTTCGACGTAAAAAAAAAAAAAAAAAAAAAAATTTGCGGAAAAAGTTCAAACCACATTACCTTTTATGTTTGGGCCCTTTTGGGGTAGTGGAACACGGCTGCTCAGGAAAGCAGAAGTCACGGGGTTTGACCCGTTAGGCGAGGTGATACTTCTAGTAAGGATGTCTCTTTTTCATTTTTTGTATTTTTTAGTAATGAAATGTGTATTTTTCAATCATCTATTTCTGAGATGCATGAAACTATGAATATTTAGTTGAAATAAATGGCTCCCTTATACCCAAGGGTTCCTCGTAGCGCCCCTTTTGACGTGCCGGTACCCAGCCCCGGGGGGTCTGCGAGGGGAACCTTGAGCTCGTAAATAGGGGTGGAACCCCCCTTTCCGTAGATAACACTATAGTCCCGCCACTCACAATGTCGCCAGGCGCCATATATTACAATTTGCATCACTACTGATTTTTTTGTGCCCTGAAGAAATACACATATTTATACAGCTGTAAAATTACCCGTTTCAGCGTTGTTTTTTTTCTTTGTATCTGCATGTAAAATTGTTTCAAATTTCGTACTCGTTTTTTCGGGCGACGACACGGCGGGAGGACACCCGAATTAAACCTATCTGGGGATCTTTTTAGGGACCCAAAGTCGCCACTCCCTTTTAATTTTGTAATTTGGGTTTATTTATAGCCATGTGAACAGAAAGAAGACCAAATGGCACGACTCCCAGATGCCTTTTCTAACTTTCCTGAAATCATGATGTAGGTATTATGCCACCAGAAGTCTGGAAAATAAAAAAAAAATGTTTTCCCTGTCACTTGGTGTTATCTACGGGTGGGTAGGGGTAGTGAGTAGTAGTGTAGTCGTGCATGTAGTAGTAGTTAGTATATAGTATTTTCTTTAGTGAATCTGTTAGTAGTAGTAGTAGTAGTAGTAGTAGTCGTAGTAGTAGTATAGTATGTAGTAGTAGTAGTAGTAGTAGTAGTAGTAGTAGTATAGTAGTAGTAGTAGTAGTAGTAGTAGTAGTAGTGTTAGTATAGTAGTAGTATATAAGTAGTAGTATAGTATAGTAGTAGTAGTAGTAATTAGTAGTGGTAGTAGTATATTAGTAGTATGGTAGTGGTAGTAGTAGTGTAGGTAGTGTAGTGGTAGTAGTAGTAGTGTTAGTAGTAGTAGTATTAGTGTTTAGTAGTAGTAGTAGTAGTGGATTATAGTAGTAGTAGTAGTAGTAGTAGTAGTATAAGTAGTGTTAGTAGTAGTATAGTAGTATGTGGAGTAGTAGTAGTAGTAGTGGTAGTCAGTAGTATGAAGTAGTAGTAGTATAGTAGTAGTAGTATGTGGTAGTAGTAATTAGTTAGTTGGTAGTAGTAGCAGCAGTATCATTGGAATCGTAACGCTACTGCCCCCCCCCTACATACACACATAATGAAACAAAAACAATCCTTCACATGAATTAGAAGCCACAGCGACAGCCAAAGCAGTACGAGCCAGTGTCCGTCTGGTTATAACGCCACTCACACCTTTAAGCTCTTGGATGGGCACAAACGGCACAGCGGAGGCATAGCTAACACTGTCATCTCTCACCCAACACAAGCATGGATACCCGGCGGCGGAATTTTTTTCCCCAAACAGGTTTGCAATGGTGGACGTCTAATAATACATTTTTTAGACGTTTTGACGGGAAAAAAAATCACTCTCCAGTTGTAAAAGCATCAAATAATAACCTAACCAAACAGTTAAACTAACCTAATCTAATCTAACTTGAGAGGGTGTAGGCTAGTTTTGAGGATTAGGTAAGTTCAGTTAGTTTGAGGGTTTAGGTAGATTAGGTTAGTTTATGTTGATTTAGGTTTTAATTGTGCTTTTACAACTGGAGAGTGCTTTTTGACCGTCAAAACGTCTAAAAATTGTATTATTAGACGCACACCATTGCAAACCTGGCTGGGATAAAAAATTCGCGACCCTGCGGAGAGGATCGCTAGGCCGCCAACTCGAACCCACTCCCTCCGCGACACATGATGTTCTGGGGGTGCGCCCCACGATCCTTTGTTGACATAAAGTGCACCGCAGATATGGAGCGGGTGCAGGCCGACGAATCCTCCTCCTAAACGATAACGATCAAAACACTTTACCGCCGGATAACACCACAATCTTGACGAGTAACGGCAGTGGTTTTTTTTTGGGGGGGGTGGGGGGCGTATCGGCAACGCATTTACGCACCATTTCATGCTCGATGGCCCTGCGATTCCGCCAAAATGTCTTTGCCTGCCTTCAATAGCCTGAAAAATGAGTGTGGATTTTTTTCTCAAAAAAAAAAAAACTTTTTACTCTCATTCTCCTCGATCTCTCATATCTATTCTCTCTTCTGTCTCATCGTTGTTCTGCCTCATCTTAATCTTAATCTCTCTCAATCTCAATCATCGATCGCTTCATCCATCTCTTCTGTTCGATCACATTTCTCTCCTCCCTTTTCCTCTTCCAATCATCAAACTAATCTTTGTCTCGTCTCTCCTCTTTTCTCTTCTCATTTCTCTTCTTCGTCTCTCAATCTCATTTCGATCATCTCTCTCTGCTCTCTATACCTCTTCTCGCTTCACTTGAAACGGGTGACATTTGGTTTTCGCTCATTTCTTTATGCACCATTATCATCTGGGATGTTTGCTCGCACATCGCCACTGGATAAACCCTATACACCAGTGTGGAGCTCAGACAAGGCTTATTCCTTATTTAACCGAGACTGTGTCTGTTGGGCAGTTAGCCGTGCCTTACCCCCTTCAACTACCCAGATCTTTCTTTTGCGATGAAAAAAATAATAACTCCGTTGTTAGCCATAAAATTTTGGGAAAAAGTAACTTACTCTACCCAAATTAGTTTAGTGGACAGGGTACTAAACATCATATCTATAAAGTATTGCTTATAATTCACTAAAAATCGTCTAATGGTTATGCCACAATTTAACAATGGAAATCTTACGTTTCTGGCCCTCCAGGGGTTAATAGATTACCTGACTGTCCTGACGAGACGAAACACTGCAGCTCTCAAGTCCCCCCCCCACGCACATACGACCCAGCTGCAAGTTTCCTTCCCTTCCAACCAAGGATATTTTGAGCCGTCGACCTACATTACAACTACATTAATAGCGCATGACTTACTAACCTAATCCCATTCCATTTGCGTCTCCTGAATGAGAGACTTAAATACTGTACCTTTTACCACGCAATATGTGACACTCTTGCCTTACTCTGCAGCTGTCTTTCCACGCCTAATTTCCACATTTGAGGTTTGGAAACTTTTGTTGTTGTTTTATGTTCTCTGTTCCCTCTCCTCGTTCCTCTCCCGTCTGTGGTCCTGTCTGATCCTGGCCTGACACACGTGGCGAATGCAATAATTACGCGCTATTTAACATTCTTTTTTTTTTCTTTTTTCTGAGCTTCTTATGCAAGTGAGATTTTACGGCGAAATATGCCCGGCGCCTCACTACCTCTTTCCATCAGCTCGGCTCATTTTTTCCCTCCACTCTTCATCATCTCAGCTCATTTTTTCTCTTCTCATCCATCTCGGCTCATATTTTCTCCCCTTCTCTCATCTTTCGGCTACATTTTTTTTCCCTCCTCGTCCTCTCCGCTCTCCTTCATTCCTTAACCAAAGCTCTACTCCATCTTTTTCACTTGCCCCTTGCATCCCTTCTTTTTTCCCCCCCAGGCCGCGGTACACAATCTTTATGTTTACACTCCGGCTACCCTTTTCCTTCTGGCTCCCTAATGGCTACCGACTCCTAACCATTCCTTCCACGTATCCCCTATCGTATTTTCCCTATCACCTCATATTTCTGAAACTCTCTATTTTTCTTCTTTTTGCTTCAGAACATTTTATTTCCTTATTTTACTAATTCTATTTTTAAACTGACTACTACTACTACTGCACTACTACTACTACTTATATCTTCTACGTTGTCTCCTACTACTAACTACTACTACTACTACTACTGACTTCTTACATAACTACTACTACGTCTACTACATACTACTATCTATTTACTACTGACTAACTACTAATACTACTACGTCTACTACTACTGACTACCTACTACTACTACGGTCTACTACTTCTACTACTACTAACTACTCTACGGTCTACTACTTCTGAAGCTACTTACTACTACGACTACTACGTTCCCTACTACTACTACTACACTACTACGGATCTACTACTTTTATAATAACTACTACTACTACTATAACTTACGACTCTACGATCCTAGCTACTTCTACTACTACTACTAACTACCTACCTACTCTGACGTCCTACTACTACTAACTACTATCTTAACTACTACTACGTCTCGACTACGTCCTAACCTACTACTAAAGGCACTGACTAACTACTACGTCTAACTAACTATACTACTACTCACTATCTTTACGTACTTACTACGACTACTCACTACTTTACCGTAACGCAGTGAAACCAAAGGGGATCTACTACTACTACTACTACTACGTCTACTACTACTACTACTACTACTACTACAACTACTACAACTACTATTACGTACCCACCTACATCTTGAGTTGGCGTATATTTTCACACCTTCTATATTTTTCTGCCTCTCTTCACATTTCCTCCTTCCACCACATCACGCTCACCATTTCTTCAACTAAATCGTCTGAGTGGAAAATTATTCGTGCATATTTTAATCCCAAACTCTTCATCGTATAAATCTTGCTCTCGAACGCGGATTTCTTTCCTTTCTTGCTCCCTTGCGATGGTTGGTTTCTCTTTTAGTATTATTATTATTATTATTATTTACGTTGTGCCTATCAGTAAGTTTCGAGGAAGTGTTGAAAGAGCAAACTATAAGAAATGAAGAAGTAAACAATCTTCGAACGGTATTAACCCCTTGAGACCCAGAACGTAATTTCCATTGTTATTTGGCTACCATTTGACGATTTTTAGTGAATATAAGCAATATTTTATAGCTATGACCTATTTAATATCCATGTCGACTAACTATTTTTGTATATTCAGTTAGCTTTCGTAATTTTATGGCTAACAACAGACTTTTTTTTTTAGCAAAGGAAAGATTCGGGTGTGAAGGGGTTAGGAGTGTTTTCCAAGTGCCCTTTACCTAACCTAACCTAACCTTAACCCACGAATAAGTGGAAATTGCCTTAATTCTGATTTTCTGGCATCTAAAAGAATAAATAAAAAAAAATAAAGTAGAATCTTTTGTTCCATCTTGGTGGAATAATGGCTCTTTGTCCCAGGGGCCTCGCACTCAAAGGGGCTTTTGTGTTGCACTCTCTTTCACTGCCTCGCTGCGTGCTTGTGTGACTAAAGCACCGTGTGTATGAGGTAATATATATACTTCTGAGGGAGCTAAGATTTACGTGTCATAAAAAAGGGGAAAATACATACTTCTGAGGGAGCTAAGATTTACGTGTCATAAAAAAGGGGAAAATACATACTTCTGAGTGAACTAAGACTTACGTGTCATAAAAAAAAGGGGAAACATACCTCTATCTGAGTGAACTAAGCCTCACGTGTGATAAAAAAAGGGGCAAATACATCCTCTGAGGTGACTAACAACAGACTTACGTGTCATAAAAAAGGGGAAAATACATACTTCTGAGGGAACTAAGACTTACGTGTCATAAAAAAGGGGAAAATACATACTTCTGAGTGAACTAAGACTTACGTGTCATAAAAAAGGGGAAAATACATACTTCTGAGTGAACTAAGACTTACGTGTCATAAAAAAGGGGAAAATACATACTTCTGAGGGAACTAAGACTTACGTGTCATAAAAAAGGGGAAAATACATACTTCTGAGGGAACTAAGACTTGCGTGTAATAAAAAAGGGGAAAATACCCATTTCTGAGGGAACTAAGACTTGCGTGTCATAAAAAAGGGGAAAATACATACTTCTGAGGGAACTAAGACTTACGTGTCATAAAAAAGGGGAAAATACATACTTCTGAGGGAACTAAGACTTGCGTGTCATAAAAAAGGGGGAAAAATACATATGCAAGTACAAAAAAAAGGAGGTTTGCGTACTCTCAACAATCTTCATAGCATACTTAACCCCTTCAGTCATTAATACTCATGACTCAACAAGGAGAAAAAAAACCTTAAAACCAACACTTTTTCATAAGTCAGGCGGTCAAAACCAAGGAGATTGTATAGAACCTCCTTTGTCCAAACACTCACTTCGCATCCTTCCTTCGAAAATCCTCCCCCCTCCCCCCTGAGGACACCCCGCGGCGGTTCCAGCATCAACAAGAGGAGGGTGGTTGAGGGGCTGTGTAATGGGAGCGTGGGTTGGAGGGAACCAAAATAGTGGTGGAACAAAGGTTAAATGAGAGGAAGACGATGATGAATTGGAGAATGGGGTCCGCGAGGAAGGCGACGGAGGCTGGGAATTTAAGACCGGGATAGGTGGAGAGGAAGGGAGGGCGGCCGGTCCACCTAGCCAAGGGAGAGACGTGAATGCCAATAGCAAATGCTGTGTGGGGTTCCGTCGCGTGCTCACCCCGCGAGAAAAAATGGGATTTATTCAAAGGCCCACGCACACGGAAATATCAACTCACAGTCCATACACTCACACGCACACAGCACACGGCACACAGGGCACACGTGTAGTTGACACCGGTTAATAAGACCCCCCCCACCCCCACCCCTACACAGTAAACAGTATAAAAAAATACCCCATCCCCCATAACAAAATACTCATTTAATTATCATAGTAGTTGGTAATTTAAATCTAATCAGGCAAACTATTCACATAAACCCTATTTTTCTTTTCTTCTTATGACCATAGAGGTCACATCCGTTTAATTAATGCATATCTCACGTCTCCACATATCGTCATCTCTCTCTCCTCCCTCTCTGCACTCTTCAAGTCTCTCGTCTCTCTCTCTCTCTAAGTTCTCTCATTTCTCTCTCATCATCTCTCCTCTCTCCTCTCTCTCTCAAAGTCAAATCTCTCTCCCTATCAATAATCAATCCAAAAAAAAAAAATACTTTCTACCTATCTCTCCTCTCTATCTCTCTATCTCGTCTCAAAAAAAAGAAAAAAAGTAAAGGATGGAAGGAGAGATGGAATGATGAAGGCCCCGGCTATATCTATATAAAAGCGTTATATGTATACTTTATTATATATATTCTATATCTAAAAAAAAATAAAATAAATACTATATATAATAGATATGATATAATTCATATATTATATATATATTAGCATAAAAAAAAACAAAAAAGAGGGGAAAGAAAAATAGAAGAAGAAGATGAGGTGGTTTTCAGGGACGAAGAAGGATAAGAACCAAACACAGAATCCGCGGAATTCAAGTGACCTGAGGAAATACAAGTGTGGAAAGTTGAGAGCGGATGAGGGAAATACAAGTAGTGGAAAAGGAGGAGGAGAGAGGAGGAGGAGAGATGCTAAGAGGCGGAGGAAGAGAGAGAGGGGAATTAAATGGATGAGTCCTGTAAGGGAGACTTGGGGGAAAAGAGGAGGAGGCGGATGAGGAGAAAAGGGGGAACGACTAGTGGTAGTGTTTGTCGACAAGATTGTTAAGACGAGAAGAGGTATTAAGTAGTCGTAGAGTGATTAGTGTAGTAGTAGTAGTAGTAGTAGAGTCAGTGGTTGGTGGTGGTTGGTGGTGGTGGTTGTGGTGGGTGTGGTGGTGGTGGGGTGGTGGTGGTGGTGGTGGTGGTGGTACTGTCGTACGTAAGTAATGGAGATAAGTAATAGTGGTGGTGTGGTGGTGGTGGTAGTATGTTAGAGTAGTAATGGTATTAGTAAATAGTGGTGGTTGGTGGTTGTGTGTGGTGGGTGGTGGTGGGTGGTGGTGGTGGTTGGGGTGGTGGTGATTGAGTGGTGGTGTTGGTAAGTAGTGTAGTATTCATACGTGGTGGGGTGGTGGTGGTGGGTGGTGGGGGTTTTTTTTTGGTGGTGGTGGTGGTGGTGGTGGTGGTGGTGGGTGGTAGTAGTAATAGTAAGTAGTAGTCGTAGTATAGTAGTATCAGTAGTAGAAGTAGTAGTCGCTAGTATAGTAGTAGTAGTATGTACTGCCGATAGGTGATCATATTTGGAAGAAATTGAGGGTTTAGTGGAAACAAGCATGAATTTGGCAGACAATTAAAAAAAGGTGCTTGGAAAGATATTTAGGCTATAGGGCCATTCCAGATCTTTATTCCATGAGGGGAGTGCCTGCCATTTTCCAAAAATGGCCCTGCCAAAATATCTTCTCGCATGTTGTATCCGCCTAGCAATGTGCTCTTTGACTTTATATGTTTTTCCTCTACTTTTTTCTCATCTCATAGTTTTTCTACTCTAGTGGCAATATGTAATGTGTTTTGGGTACACTAGATGTGGTTATTAGTCACGAAGATAATTAGATAAAATACATTTTTAATATTATTTGGAGCAGAAGTAGAACACTCACATGGTGGCTTGTGAATTATGGCCCTTGGCTTCGGATGCAGGGTTTTTGCTTAAGACTGTGCATTGTTCCATTATATAGACTCCAGCTAATTTAATCACTTTAACATATTTTGACCATATTCTTTCCTGCTTTCAGTGTGCCCAATGGCCAAGTTTACAAGGTGGTGGATCCCCTACAGCCCGGAACATCAACACAGGTGTCTATGAAACTGGGCCTAGCAAGGTGCGTTTCGTATGTCATGTAAACACGTCAGAGGTGCTCTCACTGTCGCAGCCGATCTACACGTGCCACCACAGGGAGCGGGTACAAGACAATGCTGAGCTTCGTTGTAGGTTTTGACAGGGATTGCTCTGTTTTGCCCCATCAATCATCTTTCAAAGGCGTTGAATGCATGGGAATTGGCATTGAAGAAACCTACAGCGCGCACAAGAGCCAAGTGGCACGACTCATTGTAGGCTCGCTCTACACCAGAACAAAACTACAGCGTGCCAGTAGAAGCGTAAGAAAACACCCACCAGAAGTTGCTGCTGATGACTCTGCTGATAGCTTCCAAGAAGTTCCGGCCGGCAAGAGGTGCTGGTAGAAACGTAACTTCCGCCGAAACATGCTTCTTTCTAGTGACAAACCTGCACCAGATGGGGAGTCCTTTGACTCGAAAAGCAGCACATTTGTGCTTTATATCAATGTCGGAAGGCTGCAATGAATTTGCAGACAAATCCCTACTGGACCAAACTGAGTGCAGGATATCTGATTGCACAAGAAGCCCGGTACCGATCTCCTGTGCTTGCTCCTCTTTGTACAACAGAGCTAGAGAAACAAAAACATAGAAGAGTCCTGGTGTGGACAAAATGAATGCATGGCCTTTGGGGCATTTGCTCGAGACTGGTATCTTTATTGAGGATACTCGCATGTGACAGTCCTAGTTGCACCCATGTCTTCCAACTCAGCGACCTGGTCGATCTTGTTACCTAACAAGGCCACTAGAACAACTCTGGAACTGATGTTGCAGACGCGTTCCCTACTCCACTGACCTCAAAAAGAGGTAACTGGCCTACTTTCCAGACATAGAAGCTCACAAAGCAAGGCGATGAATGTATGTCCTCATTTCACACGAAGATCTTGGACGAAGCACTGAGGAAAGCATGTGAGCATGATGCTGATGGTGATGGCTGTTCATCTTGCCAGGGGCTGCGACATAGGTGGAGGAGAGTCATGTTCAAGATAAAACCCAGTTTTTGGTGGTTCCTTTGAACCCAACAAGCCATGAAGATTTCTGTTTCCAGTGTCTCTGTTAGCGTTAGTTTCTTAATGGTTGTTGAATGCGGCCAAACTCAAGGCACAGTCCAGCTTCTTCAACAATGCCCCAGCCGTGCTTCACGATTTTCCACTACTGATGTCCCAACAGCATTGTCTGCTCCAGATCTTGCCGTCACTCAAGTGAATGGGGCGGGACACAAAAGCCTGGTGGTGGATGGAAGTAATACCCTGGACGACCCCTCAACCAAAGCATCAGAAGCTTGCAGGGCACTCTTGCGATGTGGCCTGCAAGAACGCTGCAGAGGACCTGCAATTGACCAGAAGGCGGCTCTTCAGTGTACAGCTCTTTGTCAGTGCGGTGGACAAGTGCTCCTGAGTTACCGGTTCACAGAGAACATTTCACTTACTGTTTTGGACACAATTTTCCATCCTATTGACTGCAATTAGACTATAATTACAGGCTATTGTTGTACCTTGCTACCTACAAAAGCTAGAAGGAAATATTCTGGGTTTTGTTTGACACACTTGACGAAGTGCGTCAATAGACATATTCTAAATCGTAACAGTGACGTAAAAATGATAAATATGCTTAATTTTTAACTCAAACTAGTAATTATTTGGCCATTTCAACTGTTATGTGGACAGTAAAATTACTGATGTAATGATTTATAATACAAAGGAAAAACATCCCACCCCCTAGAATTGTTTAACTACAATATCAAAGAATTTCAAATAAGCGATGGCGGCCATCTTGAAAATGGCCGCCTTTTTGTCACAGGTCGAAAATCTGCGATTGCCCTAAATCTAAAAATACACCACTGAGGACATAGTCTACCTGCGACCAAATTCCATGCTTTGGTTTTGTCATCAACTCACCAATACTTTCACCTATCTGCAGTACTACTAGTAATAGTAGTAGTAGTATGGTAGTAGTAGTAGTATAGTAGTGGTGGCAGTATTGTAAGTAGTAGTATATAGTGGTAGTAGTAGTAGTATGGTGGTGGAATAGTAGTATAGTAGTAGTAGTAGGTAGTAAAGTAAGTTAGTAGTAGTAGTACTATAAGTAGTAGTATAGTAGTAATGTGTGGCGGAGTTGTAGTAGTATTAGTGGTAGTAGTATAGTAGTCAGTGGTCGGTGGAAGATAGTAGTAGTAGTAGTATATACTAGTAGTAGTGTAGTAGTGGTGTGGCAGTAGTAGTCCGTAGTGGTGGTGGCAGTAAGTGGTGGTAGTAGTAGTAGTAGTAGTAGTACAGTAGTAGTAGTAGTAGTAGTAGTAGTAGTAGGTAGTAGTAGTGTCATTGGTGGTGGCAATAGGTGGTAGTAGTCTTAGTAGTAAGTTGGCAGTATTATTTTAGTTGTAGTACATAGTGGTGGTGGTTAGGCCAGTAGTGGCAGTAGTAGTAGTAGTAGTAGTGGTGGTGGCAGTAGTGGTGGTGGCAGTAGTGGCAGTAGTAGTAGTAGTGGTGGTGTCAGTGATTGTAGTATAGTAGTAATAGTATTGGTGGTGGCACAGTATTGTAGTAGTAGTATGAGTGGTGGTGGCAGGAGTTGTATGTATAGTACGTAGTAGTAGTAGTCGTGGTTGTGGCATAAGTATTTACAGTGGTGTGGCAGTAGTTGTAGTAGTAGTAAGTAGTAGTGGTGGTGGCAGTAGTTGTAAGTAGTAGTAGTCTGGTGGGGCAGTTAGTTTGTAGTAGATAGTAGATAGTAGTAGTGGCAGTAGTTGATAAGCTAAGTAGTAGTATAGGTGGGGCAGTAAGTAAGTATTAGTAGTAGTCGTGGTGGGGGCAGTATGTGTAGTCTCATTAGTAGTAGTGGTTGTAGGCAGTTCTGTAGTAGTAGTTAAGTAGTAGTAGTAGTGGTGGCTGGCAGTAGTGTATCAGTAGTAGTAGTCAGTGGCAGTAGTTTGTTATAGTAGTAGTATTAGTGGTGGTGGCAGTAGTTGTAGTAGTAGTATGTAGCTTGGTGGTGGCAGTCATTTGTAGTAGTATTAGTAGTACAAGTGGTGGTGGCAGTAGTGTGTAGTAGTAGTTCGTAGTGGTGGTGGTGGCAGTAGTTTGTAGTAGTAGTATAGTGGTGGATGGCAGTAGTATTAGTATTAGTAGTGGTGGGGGCAGTATTTGTAAACGTAGTAGTTAGTAAGTAGTGGTGGTGGCAAGTAGTTGTAGTATTAGTAGTAGTGGTGGTGGCACGTAGTTGTAGTATTAGTAGTATGGTTGTGGCACAGTAGTAGTATTAGTAGTAGTATATTGGTGGCAGTAATTGTATTAGTAGATATTAAGTGGTGGTGGCAGTAGGTTTGATAGTAGTATTAGTAGTGGTGGTGGCCGTAGTGCTGAGTAGTCCAGTCGTAGTAGTAGTGGTGGTGGCAGTATTAGTACAGTAGTAAGTACGTAGTGGTGGTGGCCGCAGTACAGTAGTAGTAGTAGTATATAGTTGGTGGTGGCCGTCAGTATGTAGTAGTATATTAGTAGTAGTATGTAGTAGTCGTGGTGCAGTAGTAGTAGTATTAAGTGGTAAGTATATGGGTGGTGGCGAGTAAGTAGTATAGAGAGTAGTAGTCAGTCGTAGTAGTAGTAGTAGTAGTAGTAGTAGTTGTAGTGGTCGTATTACTCTAGTAGTAGGTGGTGGCAGTAGTCTAGTCACAGTAAGTAGTAGCGGTAGTGGTGGTGGCAGTATTGTATTAGTAGTAGTCTTCAGTAGTGGGTGGCAGTAAGGTAAAGTAGTAGTAGTAGTGTGGTGGGTGGCAGTAGTAGTCGTAGTCAGTAGTGGTGGTGCAGTAGTATAGTAAGTAGTCGTAGTACGAGTAAGTGTATCGATGGGTGGTGGCCGTCGGTACGTCTCAGTGCGTGTAGTAGTAGTAGTAGTAACTAGTCGTGGTTGGGGGGGTGGCCGGTCGTCTCCGTAGTCTTAGTCGTGGTTGGGGCGTAGTCAGAGAGTAGTAAGTAGTGGTGGATTGGCCAGTCTTCGTACGTATTGTAGTAGTGGTGGGGCATAGTCATAGTAGTAAGTAGCAGTAACGTGGTGGTGGCAGTAGTAGTAGTAGTAGTAGTATAGTAGTATTACGTGGTGGTGGCAGTAGTAGTATCAGTACTCAGAGCTATGGTGGTGGCAGTAGTCGTAGTAGTAACAGGTTCGTAGTAGTGAGTCAGTGAAGTTGTAGTAGTGGTTGTGGCGAGTATGAGTAACGTAGTAGTAGTAGTAGTTGGTTGGTGGCAGTAGTAGTAAGTAGTAGTAGTCAGTATGTTGGTGTGGCAGTAGTTGTAGTAGTAAGTAGTCGTAGTAGTAGTACAGTAGGTAGTCTAGTGGTAAGTATAGTAGTAGTAAGTTTTTGTTGGGGCAGTGGTTAAAAGGTAAAGGCAGAGAATAAGGATAACAAAATATACAAAAACCTGACAAAAAGTACAAAGCTGGAGTGTAGAAGACCTGAACGGGAAAGATCCCAAAGAAAAGGCGCATAAAGACAAAATAAAAAAAAAAAAAAAAAAACCCAAGCAAAACAAAAAGCATAACAAAAATCACAATCTTAATAGAGGAAGAAAAACACATAGAAGAACGGAAAGGAAAGGGAGGAGAGAGAAGATGAATTTAAAAGGAGTCATGGGAGGGAGGGAATGAGAAGGATAGGAAAAGGTGGGAAAGGTGAAGAAAGGAAAAGGAGAGAAAATGAGGGAAATGAAGAGGTGAAAAGAAAAAAGGGAAAGGTAGAAGGAAAAGAAGAAAAAGTAGGGGGAGCGAAGAAGGAAATGAAGGCAAAAGGATTGAAAGGAAGAAGGAAAATAAAAGATTAAATGAAGGAAGAATAAACTAGGGAAAGGAAAATGAAAAGGAGAGAAATGTAAGGAAAAAGAATAAGAAAAAGGTAGAGAAGGAGGAAAAACTAGCATGTCTGTGATACCCGTCTGCGGGGCGCTGGTGTGGTGTAAGAGATAGACAGAGAACGATGGAGAAGGAGGAGAAGGATGGAGAAGGATGAGAAGGAAGGAGACCGGGTGAAAACTAAAGGAAGAAAGGTAGGCTAGCTAACAGAAGATTAGATCACGCTCCCCGTTGTGTGGTTCTTCTGAGAGAATAGACCGATGGGAGTGGAAGAGCAGATGGGCCGTAGAAACCGTTAAGATGAACGCTGAAGAAAGACGGATGAGGACGCGCCGTTTAGGGTCTTCCTCCAATAGCCGTGTATTGCATCTCCGGCTTGTGAGACTGAGGGCAGATTAAAGGCGTGTGCATGATTCAGGATTTCGATACTCTATCCTTCCGACCTTGAAAACAAATCCCCCTCAAAATATACAACTCCCTTGACAGACCCAAAACGTCATTTCCATGATTGTAATTTTGGCTACCATTGATGATTTTTAGTGGGGGAAATATTAAAGCAATATTTTATAGATTATGACCTGTTAGTATCCTTGGCGGCTACTCTATTTGGGTAATCTTCAGTCACTTTTTTGTATTTAATGGCTAACAACATATGATTTTTTATAGCAAAGAAAGGATCTGGGCGTGAAGCGAGTTAAAAAAAAGGATTTGTGTGTGTGTGTGTGTGTGTGTGTGTTTGTGTGGTGTGTGTGTGTGTGTGTGTGTGTGTGTGTGTGTGTTGGTGTGTGTGTGTGGTGTACAACTCCGTAGTGTAAGTGGTTAAAGCACGCTTACGCTTACCACCGCGACTTCCCGGGGGTCGAATTTCCCCCGGGCGTTAGCGAAAGAAGATGGTGGTCTTAATCTTAAATCCCTAGCCCCTGTCCACCCCAGGGCAGTGAATGGGTTCCGTATGCCATCCGGGAGTTTGTAACCCCCCCCCTGGGTGGGTGGCTTCGGCCAACACTAATATGCGCAGCGGTAATCACTATGGCTCTGAGGACCTTATCTCTAAACTCAAACAACAAGAGAAAACAAGTAGTGGTGGGTGTTAGTGTGTGTGTGTGTGTGTGTGTGTGTGTGTGGTTTGTGTGTGTGGTGTGTGTGTGTGTTGTGTGTGTGTGTGGTGTTTGTGTGTGTGTGTGTGTGTATTCATCTAGTTGTTTCATCTAATTTTGTATTTTACAGGGCCTGAGCACTCGGGGCGTATGGCCCCGTCTCCATATCAACATTCTTATCATTCATGCCTTTGTGTTAGGCCGAAGCCAGTCACCCCGGGAGCGCAGGGTCACATCGCGGGCCACCGAGATAACATTCTCTGTGTGGCCTCGGTCACATACCCCGGCTAACACCCGTACCCATTCTACCCTGCTTGGGTAGACAGGGCTTGGGTTTTAAAGGAAACTGCTCATCACTGCTCCGCTCCGCCTGGGGTCGATCCGGACTTCTCGGTTGTGAGCCGAGCCATGTCTACCTCTTACACTAATTGAGTTACCCGTGTGTGTGTGTGCGTTGTGTTGGTGTGTGTGTGAGTGTGTGTGGATGGCTTCGGTTTGTTATGTATAGATGTCGCCTCATCGTTTTAAGCTTTAGATATCGGTCCAATTCTGAGGGTGGCCCGTGTGGTGTTAAGCTTTCACATAATACACGAATTGTACGCTGTAATTTTCCCCTCCATAACTCTCACCCCCTCCTCACATGACCCCCTCCGTCCATCCTCTCCCTCCTTCATATATTTCACACACACACACACACACAACCAACACCAACACACACACACCTCACCAACTTTCTCTTCATCTTCCTTACCTTCCTACCCAGACACCACACCATGGGAAACAATGTGTAAAGTGATTTAACAAGGAACGTGTTTTTGTTGAAACCTTTTGAACTAGGGAGCGACGAGGACAGGTAATTCAAATTCCCTCCTTAGCTTTTCCAAAAAACATTATCCCCCAACAAAAAACCAAAAAACGTAAAACAAACAAAATAACAGCCTAAATATAAATTGAAAATAAGGAAAAAAGTAAAAAAAAAGTAAGAATTATCTTTCCAATAGGTCGGTCCAGCCCCGGTCCGAAATTTTGCTTCAGTACCGGTATCTAAATTAGGGCGAGAATGCTAAGAGTGTTTTTTGAGAAGGTATAATTGCCTCGATTTAGAAACATTTGTAGCATGTGGGGGTGGCAGCTTTATATGAGTTATCTCCCTTTTTCCCAAATGGCCGCCAAAATACACCCAATAATTATGAAATTTTAAATTTCGTTTTATGGGCCTATCATGTAGAGCTTTTCCTGGTGATTCCAACGGTATCCCTTATTTGTTCCCTAGCTTCGATATTTGTTCCCCCAAATCGGCTTTTCCTCTAGGGAAAAACCATTTTTTCCCTGGCCTAGGGCAATTTTCTAAACGTGGTAAATCGGGAAGATGATCAAGTATAAAATTATTTAGAATCCGCTTTTAAATAATATCCCAAATTCAATCGGATAATATTTATATACATATGTATGTACATAGGTATATATGTATATATGTATATATGTACAAAACTACGCTAATTACCTAAAAATTAAACACACCTTTTATGAAATTAATCTCAACATCGTCGTCTTCGTCCGTGCTCTCCTCTCATCTGATGAACGATTCTCGCAGTCTGACATTTTGGCACATATCAGTGCACTTAAGTCCATTTGCCAGACAGACACACTTTGGCAGTGTACACATCCTTGAACATTTGCGGGCCCAGTAGGGCCAAGATAGCCTCGGGTGCTGGCCGACCATCCATCCAATCCACTACCATTAATTCCTCAGCTACATCCATGTCAATTTTCCACCCTCCCCAATGGGACTTGGTACACCTGGGTCTTGCTCAAGACATCTTCTCCATATTCCAGCCTGGTAGTTTGCCCTTTGTGCATTGTTTGACTAAGCAGTCCCTGCAGGGTGGAAGCTGATGACTCTCTATCTCACCTTTCTTAACACAGACAAGTGGTACCTGAGATATGACCTTAGTGAATGCTGCTTTGGGACATAGAGGAAAACATGTGAAACACTCTATTTGTCCATCAGTTCTGAGGAGAGGTTCCCATTCCTGGCCCAACTGTGTAAATGTGTTTCTGATTTCCCTGTTGTTTGGTCCGAATTTTAGAGCACTTCCCTTTCCCCTTTTACCTCCCGAAAGCACTGGTAGTGTCACATCCAGTGTATGCAGTATACCAATAAGAGCTCTGCAGACATCTATGCCGATAGTGGCAGCGACTTTCCCGATGTCAACTAATCTAGTTCTGGTTCTAGTTCCACATTTCTGGAATAACGGGGCCCCTATCTTGTCATGGAATGCCAAACACATGATAAAGACATCTGTACCTCTGCGCATATCACAACAGGCCCGGTAGCCCCGTCTAGCAGCATGGACAGCATGGAAAAATAGGCGCCCATCTGCTTCTTCCTGCTGGCACTGGAGATTGGTACCTCTTCACTGCCCCGTGAAAGTAATTTGGGAGCATTTGTCATCTACAGTTTGTATACAGAATCTTATCATGTAGTTTTCTCCCTGTACACTGGCTTCCTCCATTCACTGACAATGAAGCTAATCAGACTGGTTTTGTTAGTTATTCCTGTCCCGGAAACTTCTCCATTGCCTCACGATCTGTCGCTTGTGATACCCTGCAGCTGCTGTCCGGTCTCTTCACCCGTGCCGATCTCTCACTGTTCTTGATAGAATTCTTTCGATAGTGTCGAACACCCAAAATTTTTATTCGGGTATTTTACTTCCTTCCGCAATGCCATAGACAGTATTGTAGTGGCAATGTCTCCAAAAGTGCTTGATCAACCTGTACTCTTTGAACTACGTTCATTCCATCGATCACAGAAATTTTTTTAATTATTATATGATATTTATATAATTATATAATATACAGTTTGGAAAAGGGGGATAACTCCCATAAAGCTGCCACTGCCACAATGCTATCACATGTTTTCTAACTCTAGGGATTTATACCTTCCCAAAAACAAATATTAGCATTCTCGCCCTAATTTGATACCGACCAACCCCCAGGCTGATCGCCTACAATACCTTCCTTCCCCCCCAAAAAAATATATATAATCCAAAAAATTTACCCCCAAAAAAACAATGGGTAAAAAAATAAATAAATAACCTCACTGAAAAAATTATATATAAAAATAGTAAAAAATTAAATATTAAAATAGCCCAAAAAAGCCAAACCCCCCAAAATATAATAAAAAAATCAAAAAGGTTAAAACAACCCATCATTCACCCTGAGCCTCCCACTGTACATACACAGCCCGCCAAAACATTTTTTCTGGTGTCGCGGCTGTCGCGACGATGCAACCCACCGTCCAAACTTTCCACCCACTTATGCACACATCTCCTCGTAACATCCACAATCCTTGATATTTCTTTCACTGGCCTCTCTGCCTTGTGTAAGATACAATAACTTTAATTTCTCTTTTGTTAGGTCTTTCTTGCCACTCATTATGAAAATAATGATAGTCTACCAATGCGCCTCTGTTCAAATTACTCTCGGGAAGGAAGGCGATACTTTTTTAAAAAGCTTCGTCTATAATTGACAAGTGGCATCTGAAACATTCCTCATGGTCTTGATGGACTGCCCGTGCCTTAAACAAGCTGCCATATGTAAAATATCTCTCTCGGAATCAGTAGGCTGCCATAGAGTACTTTTCTGAATTCCCGTATGGAAGCGCTGTGTTATGATGTCGCGAAAAATGCTTTGGCGCGCTGTGTACATACATTGATGGTGTATGACGGGGTGTTACAGTGTGTTTTGTGTCACATTTCATTTTTTCCCGTCATGACGCAAAAAGCAAACATGGGATTATGATAAAATATATAAAATAGAGTTTCAAGAAAGTTATGGAATAGAAGGGATGAGGGAAGATTTGTTTTTTTTTTCCCTTTTTTTACCTTTTATCGGGCGAAGAACCATATTTGGGTGGGATGGGGATGTAAAAAATTCTCGTTAAACAACGGATGTCACCATATATTGATAAAATAAATACTAAAACTTATAAAAAAAAATGGGGATATATATGGATATATTTTTTTTTGCTATGGTACCCAGCATACAATAAAGAAAGAAAGAAAAGTGCGAGGCTACAACAANGAACTGACTGGAGCAAGTGCGTTCTTTGTCAGGAAGACACGTCAGAGGTGCTTCACTGTCCAGCCGAGTCTACACGTGCCACACAGGGAGCAGGGTACAAGACAATTGCTGAGCTTCTTGTAGGTTTTGACAGGATTGGCTGTTTGCCCACATCAATCAATCTTTCAAGGCTTGATGATGGGAATGGCATTGAAGAAACACTAAAGCGGCACAAGGCCAAGTGGCACGACTCATGTAGGCTCCTCTACAACAGAACAAAACTACAGCGTGCAGAGAAGCGTAAGAAACCCCCAGAAGATGCTGCTGATGACTCTGCTGATAGCTCAAAGAAGTTCACCCGCAAGAGTGCTGGTAAGAAAAGTGCTTCCGCCGAAACATGCTTCTTCTGTGACAAACCTGCACCAGATGGGGAGTCTTTGACTCGAAAAGCATCAACATTTGGGCTTGATATCAATGTCAGGAAGGCTGCAATGAAATTGCAGGACAAATCCCTACTGGCCAAACTGAGTGCAGGAGACTTGATTGCACAAGAAGCCCGGTACCATCTGCCATGCTTGCTCTCTTTGTACAACAGCGCTAGAGAAACAAAAACATATGAAGAGTCTGGTGTGGACAAAATGAATCATGGCCTTGCATTTGCTGAGCTGGTATCTTATATTGAAGATACTCGCATGGACAGTCTAGTTGCACCCATCTTCAAACTCAGCGACCTGGTCGATCTGTACACAACAAGGCTAGAACAACTTGGAACTGATGTTGCAGGACGCGTCCACTCCACTGACCTCAAAAAGAGAGTACTGGCCTACTTTCCAGACATGGAAGCTCACAAGCAGGGCCGAGATGTAGTCCTCATTTCACACGAAGATGTTGGACAAGCACTGAGGAAAGCATGTGAGCATGATGCTGATGGTGATGCTGTTCATCTTGCCAGGGCTGCGAACATAGTGAGGAGAGACATGTTCAGGCTGCACTCATCCAACACACCAAGAGAGCTGCCTACCAGGCTGATCACTGTTGGGCCCAAATGATAACCCCTGCTCCAGAGCTTCCGTCACCAAGTGAATGGGGCTGGAACAAGAAGCCTGGTGGTGGATGGAGTATAACTTGGACGACCCTACCAGAAGCATCAGAAGCTTGCAGGGAACTCTTGCGATGTGGCTGCAAGAACGGCTGCAGAGGACGCTGCAAATGCCAGAAGGCGGCTCTTCAGTGTACAGCTCTTTGTCAGTGCGGTGGACAGTGCTCTGAGTGACGCGGCTCACAGAGAACAGTTCATTACTGTTTGGACACAATTTCCATCTTATTGACTTAAAATTAGACTATAATAAGCTATTGTGTGTACCTCTGCTACCTACAAAAACAGAAGAAATAATTCTGCGTTGTTTGACGCACTTGACGAAGTGGTCCTGATTTCAAAATCGTAACATGACGTAAAAATGATAATTCTTATTTTTTAGCTCAAACTAGTAATTATTTGCCATTTCAACTGTTATGTGGACAGTAAAATTACTGATGTATGATTTATAATACAAAGGAAAAACATTTCCACCCCTAGAATTGATTTAACCTACAATATCAAAGAATTTCAAATAAGCGATGGCGGCCATCTTGAAAATGGCCGCCATTTTTGTCACAGGTCGAATCTGAGATGGCCCTAAATCTAAAAATCACTACTGAGGCATAGTCTACCTGCGGACCAAATTCCATGCTTGTTTCATCTAACCCACAATACTTTCACCTATCTGCAGTACTAATTAGCTCCACAGGCGATTAAAACTGCGACTCCGGCTCGCGTGGACAAATTGGCAAATGACACACACACACACACACACACACACACACACACACACACACACACACACACACACACACACACGCACACGCACACACACACACACACACACACACACACACACACACACACACACGGGCTGTTAGGTGTGTGATGTCCTAGCATTACCATAAGATCGGTAATAATAGACCAAGGGCAACGAGAACCCCAAATTCCCCCCCCCCCTTTCTTTATACCTTGTTAGTCAAACGATTTCTGATTGCTAGTACCCGAAAATAGATATCAAAGATGGCTGTTGGCGCACGTGGGGGAAATTGAGTACAAAGCCATTTTACAACCAGCAAGACTAAAAATGAGTACTTATGTATTTCAATTGTTCTGGGGATGACTAGTTGATTGGAATTGATATTTTAGGACTTCAAGATCATTTAACTTATTGGTAAACACCAACAGTTTGCTGCAACTACAAAGCTTAGATCGCATTCTAAGATCTAACTTCCAATCTGTGGAACATCACTTCTCCTCCTCTAGACCTCATCTTATTTTCCTCACCGAAACCCAGGTGTCTATGAGCACTAACAGCAGTCTCTTTTCTGCTTCCTCTTACTCTCGCTATTATCATGTACAGTCCAAAGCTGGCTGTTGCGTATATGTACGTAACAACATCACTTGCTCTCGTGACCACGGTCTTGCCTCTTCAGAATTTTCTACCTTCTGGCTTAAACTTCAATGTAACTCTTTTACTAATTTAACTGCGTTGTATATCTCTTACCTAACTCCTCAGACAATGTAATTTTTTTTCGACTATTTAACATCCAATGTGGAGCACATTTCATCTCATTTTCTTTTCGAGAAAAAAATTCCATTCTTGGTGACTTCAATGTTCCCCACAAGCATTGGCTATCATCTTAATTCACTGACCAACTTCGTGAACGAGCCTACAGTTTTTGTTCTATCCTCCAAGACCTAGAGCAGCTGCGGCAGCACCCTACCCGTATTCCTGACCGCCTTGGAGACACGCCCAACATTCTTGATCTTATCCTAACCTCTAACCCTTCTGCTTACTCTGTGAAACTATTCTCTCCGTTGGGCTCTTCGGATCAAAATATTATTTATGTTACCTGTCCTATCGCTCCGTTGCTGCCTCGGAACCCACCTTAGCGGATGTGCTTCTGGAATTTCAACTCATTTTTTGTGCAGAGCGCATAACTGAGGTCATTGTCTCTAGCATGGAAGCATACATTCCACACACTTTCCTTAACCTAGGCCTTAAACCTTGGTTTAAATCTGCTCGTTCTCATGCTGTCCAAGATTGAGAGGTGGATCACAGACGGTACCGTAACCATCCATCATCTGAAATTCACGCCCTGCATATTTCTGCCCGTTATCATGCAAAACATTTTATTATACAGTAAAAAAATCATCAATAAAAAATGTCAAAATCTTTCGGAATTAAACTACTTTCATGACTTCTGGTATCTAGCTGAAAAAAATCTCTAACAATATTTCTTCTTTATCTTTCCCTCTTATGCTTTTTCCCGGATGGCACTACAGCTGTCTCATATATTTATAAAGCTAAAGTCTTTGCTCAAACCTTTATTAAAAATTCAACTCTGGTTGATGAAGGCCTTGTTCCTCCTTTTACTCCACCCTCTGACTATATATTATTATGCCTGTTATTAAGATCCTTTGTATTGATCTTTTATTTGCTTTTTCTGGCATTGATCCTCGGAAGGCTTACAGTCCTGACGGAATCACTCATATTGTTCTCAAAAACAGTGCTTCTGTGCCTGCACCCTGCCTGGACAAACTTTTCCGTCTTTGTTTATCTATTTCCACCTTTTCTTCTTGCTGGATGTTTGCTTACATTCAGCATGTTCCTAAGAAGAGGGATTGTTCTAATCTTTCAAACGACCGTCTTATAGCTTTGACTTCCTGCCTTTCTATAGCTTTTGAATCTACACTTAATAAAAAGATTCTTAAGCTCTATCTGCTTACAATCTTATATCTAATTTCTAATCATCAGTACGGTTTTCGTAAAGAGCGATCTACTGGTAATTTTCTAGCTTTCCTAACTGAATCTTGGTTATCCTCCATTAGGGGTTTCGTGTAACTTTTGTTACCCATGACATATCAAAAACTTTTGATAGAGTCTGGCATAAATCTTAAATTTCAAAACTACCCTCATTCGATTACTATCCTTCTCTCTACTCCTTCAACTTAAATGTCCTTCAAACTGTTTCATATTAACTACAGTATACGGTAATAGTGTTGTACCACACGGTTATGTCCTATCACTTTCCATGGTGATAGGACCGTCCATGGTCCATCACCTCTTTCTATTCATTAATGATTTTTCATGTCTAGCTCAATGCCCTATCCACTCCTTCGCTGATGTTTCTACCCTGTATTTTTCAACGTCGTTTATTTGATTTCCAACTCAACAGGAACCAAGTGATTCACGGAGAGTTGCCACAAAGCGCCTAACTTCTGATCTTTCTATAATTTCCGATCGGGGCAAAGCAAACCTTGCTTGGTTCAATTCCTCCAAAACACAATATATTCACCTATCTACTCGACATAACCTTCCAAACAACTATCCTCTCTTCTTCAATGACACTCAATTGTCTCCCTCTTCTATAATGAATATTCTTTGACTAACCTTAACTAAAAATATGAATTGGAAATCTCACATCTCATGTCCTGCTAAAAAAGCTTCTAAGAAGTTAAGTGTCTTACATAAGAAAATAAGGAAGCTATAAGCGGCCGCGAGGCTTACACGAGGTAGTTTCTGTTACTTAACACTACCTACATCCACCTTTCATCCCCATCCATGAAATGATCTAGCCTTCTTATAAAGCTCCCTAATGACTCCGCACTAACTGAGTCCGCCGAGTCTACTGAGTCCATTCTAATCATGTTCCACCCTATTTGTTAACCAGTTTTTCCCTATTTCTTTTTCTAAATCTGCGGTTTTCCAGCTTGAATCAGTTACTTCTTGTTCTACCCTGATTACTAGCCATAAGAACTTTTGCTGTAGCTCCTTTATTGTATCCCTTTATCCACTTAAAACTTATATCAGATCGCCCCTTACTCTGCGTCTCTCGAGTGAGTGTAAATTGAATAGCTTCAATCTCTTCTCATAACTGAAGTTACGCATCCCATGTATCATTTTGGTCATCCTTCTCTGCACTGATTCTAACATGGCTATATCCATCCTGTAATAAGGAAACCAAAACTGAACTGCATAGTCTATGTGAGGTCTGACTAGAGCCAAATATAACTTGTGAATAACCTCAGCACTTCTACTTTTAACACTCCTGGTAATGAATCCTAACACCCTATTAGCTCTGTTTCTAGCCTCAATACATTGTTTCCTAGAACGGAGGTCTGAGCTCACTCTCACCCCCCGATCTGTCTCACCTTCTGATCTTTTCAGCAATACATTGCCTACGGTGCATCTATTACCAGGGTTTTTTCTACCACCATATATTACGCTACACTTATCAATGTTAAATTCCATCTCCCACCTGACTACCTACTCATTTAATTTATCTAAATCTCCCTGCAATGTGTTTACATCAGACTGTGATCTAATAATCCTACCTACCTTAGTATCATAAGCAACCTTACTGATATCACTGCTAATCCCACTATCCAAGTCGTTGATGTAAATAAAAAATAGTAATGGACCCAAAACAGACCCTTGTGGAACCCCACTTGTTACCTGCCCCCATTCAGCTTTGGAACCATTGATTGTAACCCTTTGTTACCTATCACTTAGCCAAGATCTAATCCAGCGAAGAAGAACCTTACCATTTATTCCATAAGCCCTAACCTTATTTAAGAATCTCTCGTGTGGTATCTTGTTGAATGCCTTAATAAGGTTCAGGTATACTATATCATAATCCTCTTCATTATCTGCTGTTTCATAAAGTTTCCTATAAAAACTCAATAAATTAGTGCGACATGACCTACCCTTGGAGAATCCATGTTGTGAATCATTTACCAAACTATGATTTTCTAAATGCTCTCTAAAGTTTTTTGCAATAACAGATTCCAATAAGTTACCTACCTATGACGTTAGACTAACGGGTCGATAATTTGACATTAGTCCTCTATCATCCTGTACCATAGTTCTTTGTACACTTTTACCGTTTGTAGTTCTGTATGTTCATGGCGATGTGAACCCGCTCAGGATCTTGTATCGTTGATGTTGAATAGTTCTGTACTCACTCTTTATATTACACGTATATAGGGCCCAAGTATACTCGTCGCTCCCTTTTGGTGGTATATATTCAAAAGAGTACAATGGTATATGGAGCACAGTACACGAAATGACTGGTGTTGAATAGGTTTGGCTCTTGACTGGTGTTGAATAGGTTTGGCTCTTGACTGCCTTCCCAGACGTCAGTTGGTCACGAACATAGCTCTGGTCAAGGGTAAGTGACTTTAGGAAAATGCGAGAGATACACCTGACATCTGACTTAGATCAGGTCAAGGGGGCGTGACTTTAGGAAAATGCGAGAGAGACAGCTGACACCTGACATGCAGCTGGCTTGTCGGTGTAGTTCAAAAGAATTTAAGAAGAAGGTGCGAAGAGAAGAAATACGAGAGAGGAATTAGGAGACATATACGAGAGAGAGAGAGAGTAATTGGATACATGGGAGAGAGAGAAGTAATTGGAGACAGTACATAATGCTCGGCCACGTTAATACGGCTGTCCTCAGCCGTCCTAACTTATACAAACACCAAAACTAATAGTAAATCTAACTGTGTTACAAAAAATAATCGTGGCACGAACAAAAACATGATATATATAAATAACATAGAGAAATACACACGTAAAATGAGACATTTATAGATACAGACATAGGAGACACAAAAAGGAAGCATAAAAAATATGAAGGAGCTTGCAAAAGGAGTTAGTGGCGAGCCCCAGAGCGAGTGTGATAAGGATGGGGGGGAGGGCTAGGGAAAATTTGATGAAGGGGGCGGGGAGTAGGAGATGGATGGGGAAGAGGGGGGGAGGATTGGGGGGGAGGGTCAGGGAGGCTACCTGACATCATCCGAAGATGGGACATATGCACTGTGCTGTCATCATGCGTCTCCACATCCCGAATGGTGCATTTGTTGCCAGCTTTTGCAATGACGCGGAAAGGGCCGAGGTGCTTTGGAGCAAGTTTGTTGTCTCGCGTTAAATTGATAAGAAAAACAATGTTGCCAATCTTGAATTTGGGTGGGCGAGCTGACTTATGTTGGCGTGCAATGGCCTGAGAGGTTGAGGAACGAAAGTGAGCTCGGAGTGTTTGTTGAATACGTTGAAAAGACGTAATTTGTACCGTAGCAAAATTTTCAGGGACATAGAGAGGCTGAGGTTTAGCGAGCAACACATCATAAGGAAGGCGTTTGTCCACCCCGAAAAGAATGAAGTAAGGGGTCTCGTTGATACTCTCATTGTAAGATGAATTAATGGAAGCAGCAACATGAGAGAGCCATTCGTCCCACGTTTGAGAAAAACCATTAGTGACATGACGTAACGCCCCTAGAATCTTACGATTCGCTCTGTCAGTAAGCCCGTTAGATGCTGGGTGATGGGCAACAATGAATGTCTGACGAATGTCGAAGGCTGCACATAACTCAGCAAGTAGTTCATTTCGAAATTCACCGCCGTTGTCGGAAAGTATGACCTTAGGTGTTGTGAAAGGATTGATTACATGATCCACAAGAGCTCGAGCAACCGAGACCACTGACTTGTCACGGAGGGGAGCTAAAATGACGTACCGAGAAAAATGATCGACACAAGCAAACAAATACTGATAGCCAGACGTAGCTCGAGGAAGCTTGAGGAGATCAACACCTACTGTATCCCAAGGACGTTCCGGAATTGGATATTCAAGCATGGGTACAGGGAAAGATGAATGACTTTTGTGACGCGCGCAGGAAAGACACTTTGAAACATGTTGAGTGACGTCGCGTCTTACTGTCGGCCACCAATACCGCGATAACGCCGTACGTATCGTGCGATCAACACCTGGGTGAGCAGCTTGTACCGAGTCATGACTGATAAATAGTAACTGAGAAACCAAGGAATCAGGTATGATAAGTTGTGACACATCTCCACGGGGCGAAGTTGGCGGGGGAACTCGGCGGGTGAGAAGGCCATGTTGTAGGGAAAATTGTGAAGCAGGAATAGGTAACCGAGGGAGAGACGACGTGTCGTCCTCTTCGAGTGAAGTATTGACCTGTCCCCACAGCGGGTCATCACGTTGCGCATTCATGAGGACGTCTTCCGTTATCTCCGATTGCGGCTGAGCAGTTACCAACGAGAGGCAGCAACAGATCGGGAGAGGGCGTCCGCAACGACATTGAGTTTACCAGGAATATACTCGATGGATGGATGATAATCCTCGAGAATTACCATCCAGCGTGCAAGACGACCGGTGAGATTGCGACCTTTAAATAAGTCTTTGATAGCCTGATGATCTGTGTAGACAGTAATGGGATATCCATAAATGAGATCGCGGAAGTGACGTAAAGCCCAAATAATAGCAAGTGTTTCAAAATCAGTAACCAAATAGCGTGACTCAGCGCTACGGAGACGACGACTAGCGTATGCAACTGGGCGATTCTTCCCTCTGTCGTCTGCCTGCATGAGAACAGCGCCAAGACCAGATCCTGATGCATCCGTTGCAATGATGAATGGCTTGTCGAAATCAGGAAAAGCTAAAACTGGCGCCGTGGTGAGAGTCGTTATGAGAGTATTAAATGCATGTTCCTGATCATCACCCCAAACGAACGCAGCGTCTTTCTGAAGCAAACGTAGCAACGGGGAAGAGAGCCGTGCGTATTGAAGCACAAACTGGCAGTAGAAACCTGATAGTCCCAGAAATTACTTGAGTTCAGTAACAGAGGTAAGGCGAGGGAAATTCTTGAAAGCTGCGGTCTTGTCATCTGACGTATGTAAACCATTCCCGTCAACAACATGACCGAGGAATGAGAGGCGCTTCCTGAGAAAATGGCACTTTGTAAGCTTGACTTTTAACCCCGCATGAGAGAGACGATCAAAAACATCAGTGAGTGTGTGGAAATGAGTCTCCATATCGCATGACACGACCACTACGTCATCCAAATAAGCAAAGACACCGTTATCGAGGAGATCACGAAAAACTTCGTTAATGAGAAGCTGAAAACAGATGGGCGAATTTTTCAGACCCATAGGCAAGCGTAGGTACTGAAAGTGACCCACGGGCGTGCTGAACGCAGTGAGAGGACGTGATTCGGAAGCCAAGGGCCCTTGCCAGAATCCAGACATAAGATCAAGAGAAGTAAATACCGCATTATGTTCACCCAGCGAGTGGTATCGACTGTGAGGCAGACGATAGGCAGGAATGGGCATCAGGAAGGAGCTCAATCTTGTGCTCAAGCAAATGTGTACAGCCAAGAAGTTGCCCAGGCAGAGCTACAGCCGAGGAATACTGGAATAATAGCTGTAGGAGGCGCGTCTCAAAATCAGGGTAATCAGTATCATTGAGCGAAGGCTTAACGTTCGCAGAGAAGTCATGAAATTCATTCGAGGAGATGGAATGCGTAACCGCTGAAGCAAGGAATGAATCTGGGAGAGCGCATTCGTGTATCGGCGAAGGGTACACTAAAGCTTCACCCAAACAAGTGCCTTTCGCCAGATTGAGAGTGCCGTGAGTCACATTATGCACCAATATGGAAGTATGACCATCGTGCACCTGAGCAATACCTGATTTGAGACGAACACCACGGATTCTCACTGATTTAGAAACGACAACTATGTCCGTACCGTCGGGGACTGTTCGTAAGCGAACACGTAACATCTGAACAGAATGAGGATCTAGGATACTGCAGGTACCTAGAATCACATTGGCTGTCGGTGCCTGTGTTAAGCAAAGAACAGGAGAAGCGAAAACAGGAGAATTACCGGAGGTGTCGGGCATCGTGGCTGGAGCCTGAGAACAAGGTGCGGGGCCCTGGGGGGGAAATGTAGGTGTGAGGTCATGAACGCGCGGTGGCGGTGATGAGTCAGGGCAGGGAGGACTCAATTCCTCATCTGCCGTGCAAAGGGCACGTGAAAACGTTGCAAAACGGGACAAGTCTGTCTACGGTCAGTGATAAAATCTGCACCAGGAAAAATATCCACATGAAGCCGACGCAAGGTAGGGAGACAAAGCAAACCGTCAGAAGGAAGTGCATAATCTCTGAGAATATAAAATTTGATGCGGACAGGCTTCGCGCGCGCATGGAAGCGAAAACGCAACAAAATAGACCCAAGTACATGAGAAACTTTGCCGTCAGCACCACTGATAGCCACGTCAGTAGGCAGTATGGAATATGATGAATTGGACGCTCGTTGCAATGCATGAAACGTTGACTCTGCTAGTAAGTTGATCTCGGCACCCGTATCAATGGTGAGAGCCAGTCGTGATGAAGCTACACTGACAGGGACAGCCAAAAGCTTGTCAGAGGAAGTGACATTCACAAGCGAAGGAACGACCTTCGGAGAGGAGGGAGAGATAACGGGACCCGGTGAGGAACAACCGCGAGGAGAGGAGGAACGAGCGTGATCACTGACACCACGGGAAGGCGAGTCTGAACGCCTGGGGCACGAAGGGAATTTCGTGCCCATCACTGAAAATTCCGTCTACGCCGTTCGTGCTGTTCTTTTAGGAAGAGACACTCGTCGGCGGAATGAGAGGCAGTTTTATGATAATAGCACCATTGGGCACGTGGAGACTCACGAGAGCGAGGCGGAGACTGAACTGAAAGGGTACGGGAGCGACAATCCCTGAAATGGTGACAGGCTTGTTGCAAGTGTAACAAGTGAGAGATTTGGCCGCACGAGTAGGAAGGGAAGGGGAGGAGGGGGAGGAGGTTGGGAGGATCTCACGTGTTGGAAAGGTCCCCGGGGCCTGGAGGGAGCCGGAGCAGACACAGGAGGCGAGACATGAGCGACGGCAGCATAAGACTGAGACCGCAACTTAGCCTCTACACTGCCTACAGACACCTTTAGGTCATGGATGGTAGGTGAAGGAAGAAACTGGATATCTCTGGTGAACTGAGCAGCTTGAGGGGTGAGGAGGTTTGTGTAAAGGACATATGACAGGAGACAAAGAATATGATTTTTGGGCATAGCAGAAGCATCATTGAGCCACTGGGAGTGAGTGAGAGAATGATCAAGTTCCGCAGGAAAACGACCTGCCAAACTTGGCAGCGTCACGGGGAGAAAGAGACCCTGAATTGGAACGAATGAGTTCAGTCAAATTACCAAGACTAGCTAGACAGGGGTCATTATCAGAACAGGCAAACTCTTTGATCAAATGGTCACAGAAAGACGAAAAATCATTACACGAGGAGTAGAAATCGTCTTCGAGGGCAGCACCAGCAGGAGTATGAGTATCACAGTTCATACATGCTCTCATGAAAGTTACCTTTTCCTGACTAGTGAGAGAGGACTGGGACACATCATCCGTAACTCGCCTGACTGGGAAGTTCCAGTTCAAGTTCCAAGTCAAACAATCAAGTTCCCAGGTCACTTGGTCACGAACATAGCTCTGGTCAAGGGGGCGTGACTTTGGGAAAATGCGAGAGAGACACCTGACATCTGGCATAGCTCAGGTCAAGGGGGCGTGACTTTAAGAAAATGCGAGAGAGACAGCTGACACCTGACATAACTCAGGTCAAGGGGGCGTGACTTTAGGAAAATGCGCGAGAGACAGCTGACACCTGACATGCAGCTGGCTTGTCGGTGTAGTTCAAAAAAATTTAAGAAGAAGGTGCGAAGAGAAGAAATACGAGAGAGGAATTAGGAGACATATACGAGAGAGAGAGAGAGTAATTGGATACATGTGAGAGAGAGAAGTAATTGGAGACAGTACAATCCTATCATCATTATCATTAAATTTGGGGACTACATTTCCTTTCCTCCACATTAACAGCACCTCCCATATATCAACCGATTTCCTAAAAATGTGCACTAACGACTCACTAACAACCTCTTTTCATTATTTTAATACTCTGGGATAAACTTCATCTGATCTTGGTGTCTTAAAATTCTTCATCTAATATACTATAGCAGTAGCCGTGTGTCTGTCTGTCTGTCTGTTTTGGGTAGCTGAAACTGTAAATTCAATTTTGATGAGACTAGGCTAAGAGAATCGCAAATAAATCGTGGGTGGTAAGCGGCTTGGTCCCATGTCGATTGAAAAATTTTGAAAGGGGGGTTTTGGGCTAAAAACAATCCCCTGTGTTAAACAGCGGTTGTTGAGCAGCTATCAAAACTCGGCCAGCGTTCAATTTCTCGAAATTGTATTTGACTCGCGACCGAGCACCAACCGCTCCTCCGCTACTGCGCTCCTCTATACTGCTACCGGCCGGCAGGACAGCCGTGTTTGCGTTAATATTTATTTCTGACGGTGTAATTCAACTATACAACATTTGCTCATATATTATACTTATATATCTAATATACTATAGCAGTAGCCGTGTGTCTGTCTGTCTGTTTTGGGTAGCCGACAAGATTGAGATGCCGGGTCTGCCGCAGCACGACATTACACTGAAAACTGGTGTACCGGTGATGGTGTTGCGCAACATCTGCCCACCCGGCATCGTCAACGGCACCATCTGTGTCGTGCGTGGCATCAGTGCCAACGTGCTGCAGCAGGAGGTCATCACCGGACCGAGCAGAGGCGACGACTTCTACCTGCCTCGCGTACCCATCATCACGCAGGCAGCGTCTGGCACTGGATTCCGTATGCGGCGGTTGCAATTTCCCATCCGTGTTGCATTTGCCATGACGATCAACAATTGTCAGGGCCGGACCGAGAATTACGTGGGAGTCTACTTGCCTACACCCGTGTTCACGCACGGCCAACTCTACGTCAGCCTGTCAAGGGTTGGCTGTGCTGATGCCGTCGAAGTGTTGGCGCCCCGTGGAATCACACAGAACGTGGTCTACCCCGAGGCACTTTGACTAGTGACCAACAACAGCAACAATACGATTGGAGTTTGCACTCACATTGTTGTATAATATATAATACTACTACAAACATCAATACATGGGTCCGAAGGGCCCACAATAACTTGTTTTATCTATACCCTCTTCTACCATCTCCCTAGCTATCACAATATCTTTGAGTTTCTCATCATTCTTTCCTCAAAAAATATGTTCACTATCAAGTATTGTCTGTATATCATCCTGAGTAATGAAACTTCAGAAATAATAATTTAAAATCTTACACATATCATCATCAAACTTGCAATCTCACCCTCTGTGAGATTGCAGGCTCTGTGCTCTATTTTTAACGGTCCCACTAAATATCTAGTCTTTGCCTTATAGACCTGAAAACCAGAGGTGGGCAATCCGCAATTTTAGTCCGCAATTCCGCAATTCCGCAACTTGCGGAATGGTAATTCGGTTGCGGAATTGCGCAATTACAGATGCCTGAAAAAATTGCGGAATTGCGAATTGCGGACAGCCAAAATTTTAAAGCGCAATCGCAATAACTTGCGGAATGGGTAATTCGGTTGCGGAATTGCGCAATTACGGGTGCCTGAAAAAAATGCGGAATTGCGGGTTGCGGACCGCCAAAATTTTGAAACGCAATCGCAATAATTGTGACGATCACCACCTTCAAAATGGCAAGTGCCCGCGTGAACATAAGTTCCCACCAAATATGGTGGAGACGACACTGCCAACTGCCAATGAGCCGTGTTTTTGTCGTCCAAGCACCGTCTTGGATTACGAAGACCACTCCAATAACACTTGCTGAAATGTGTGTTATACTGCTTTGTGATATTGTTTGCAATGTTTAGGACTGATTATTATTTCGGCCCCTACCAAACTTGTCGTGTTTTTGTCGCAGAAACCAATCAGTTTTCAATTGCGAGAAAAAACGGTCTTCGTACCAAGACCAAGCAAGCATCGTCCAAGCATCGCTAGCTAGTGTTGTAGCTAGTGTAGCACAGTCACTCACTCAGTCAGTGCGTTCTGGGACTTTGGATTGAGAGCGTGTACGTTCACTACGCTGGCTGTGTGTGTGATTACTGATTTATTCTACATATACTGTTGTTGTGTTAGTGAAGTACTAAGATTGCACAAATTAGACAATAGACACTGGTTACTGGGCAGTGGTTGGTTAGTGGTTAGTGGTTAGTAACCACTAACCAGTGTCTATTGTGGCTAATAAACGGGTTTATTAACTTATATATAGGATAATAATAGGCTTAATAAACGGCATTTAGTAAATAAACGGCTATTTTTGCTTCGGTCTAATTTGTAATTTCAGTAATTTCAAATTTGTTTTATATTTTGCAGATTGTGCTCATATAATTAGCGTTTAGTAAACGCTAATTATATGGGGCACAATCTGCAAAATATAGACAATTGAAATTACTGAAATTACAAATTAGACAGAAGCAAAAATAGCCGTTTATTTACTAAAGGCCGTTTATTAAGTCTATTTTTGCTTCTGAAAATTAGCAAATTTAACCAGAATGGACAAGTTTTTGTCGCCATCTCCGTCGCCTAGGAGTAGGAGTATGAGTGTGGATACACTGGATACTGATGGTGTTAGAAGTGGGGATTGTGTCAGAAGTGACTTGGAGGCTCAGGATGATCTCCCCAGCACTCAGCCCCTCAGCCAGAGCACTGAGCGTGAGAGCAGGCGGGGCCAGGAAACAGGTGGAGAGAAGCTTCCAGCTAACTTGAGTCACTTGGACAAGTAAGTTATTCCTTATCTACTGAGTATTTAGTAATTTAATTGGTCAATTTATAGTTTCACCCAACCGATTTTCTGATGTGCCTTATTATATACATAAGGCGCATCAGAAACTCGTTGGTTGGGTGAAAACTAAAAATTTATCCTTTAATTTACTAGTTAAAAGTTAAAACTGAAAAATTGTTATAAAGGCTGAATAAAAGGCGATATATATCCAATATATATTGATTATTTGTGAACACAGTCATCACAGAGAGCGGCCTGCGCGGGGATTTATTAGTTAACGCTCAGTTTGCAAGGTACTACTGCATTTATCAGAAAACGAAATATATCAATGGAAAGCTAATACAATACTGCTTCTATTGATATCTTCCATGTAATATGTTGTCCCGCAAAGTTTTACGTGACGATGCGTTTAAGTGAATTTTAAGTTCATGCATATTTCTTCAGAGTCTCATAATGGCCTTTATTTAATGTGTTTTACTGTGTTTTATGTGATAATCTTATAGAACAAACATTTCCGAAGATAACAGTATATCCTTTATACATGTATAACATGATATACTGCGGGGTCATGCCTTGAGAACTTCCCCGGGTCTTGGGTGAACGAAGAGGCCCTGGCGCTAAGATGGCGCCCAGTAGCGTTTAACATAGGGCCTATGAAGGGCGTTACCCTCTTTCATATAGATACCCTAGTCAGTAGTCACCTAGTGATTACTAGCCAGTAGACTGTGAAGTGTAAAAGTAAAGAAAAACACTAAAAGAGACATATACTTAATTGTGAATGACAAGTAACAAGTATAGACAGAAACAATAGGAATACAGAAGGATTAAAAATAAACACTAATAAAAAGTCTTGAGACATTTTTTTTTCAATTGTAGGTGTATAAGAGTCTATAGACATTTTTTTTTTATTGTAGCTGTTTTGTTTTAATTGTAGGTGTCAAAATTAGTTTGCGGAATTGCGGAATTGCGGAATTGCGATTGCGAAAAGGTCTATCTGAAAAAAATTGCGGAATTGCGATTGCGGACTGGTGCAGGTCGGAATTGCGGAATTCTGATTGCGGAATTGGAAAAAACATTGCGATGCCCACCTCTGCTGAAAACATCCCTTAGGGTCGGTCTTTGCCTGGCCAGTGACCTTAATCTCATAATTGTTCCTAGCTACTCATGTTAATCTCTTCACTGTCCTTGCCATCACGTTATCGGTCTCTGCTCACCTGTCCTGCCTTGACCCTTAAGTTCATCTTATTTTTTACTCAAACGTTGTGTTTTAAATTTGCAATCACCTATTTGGGGTCGCTTTTCCTTGATCTTATCGCCCTATAAGGAATATTCTGATTCTGACCTGCAGTTAAATATCTTACAATTAATGTATAATCCTCATCAGCACCGACTTCACTGACACATCTCTCCGCCCATGACCCCATTTCACAGGCGTCACTATAAAAGCCCAACCTGCGCCACCCCGGGCGAGAGCCAATCAAATCCATCACAGTCCTCGAGTGAACCTTCAGGGCCTACCATCCAAGCCCTGGAGGTCACTGCCTACAGGCGGTATAGACATGAATACCAAAAAAGTAAATAAATCACGTGTCCAGCATGTGATCAAACCGTGGTTGAGTGACCCCCCCCACACACACAAACACACACGCCCGCAGCCTTCAAGCCTCGCAGATTCCTTGCTCACGTTACTGAGAAAGAAATTACACAAAAGAATAAAACAAAGGTAATGGCTCTTGAAAACATGCTCCTGTCTGAGTTGGTGCTGAACCTCCCGAAGGCGACGACGAGGAGGAACACCTGCCAAACGAGGCTGCACAGAAGTCTTGTGTGATAACAAACTTTTATTTCTTACCCTCATACGAAACATGTATTGCACCTCACGGTCAGACAGCGTTAAAAGAATGCTAACTTCATGACTTTGTTGTATTTCTCTTCTAAACTTTTTTGAATGACGAATATTATCTATTTTTTCTACGACAGAGAAGACAGTGACTAGGAGGAACAATAGATGATGCACCGTGAAAGGACCTTTCTTCATCCTTATTGTAACCTTTTGTTTTGTTTCATTGGCAGCGAGCTTCGCTTGCTGCCGCTTACCATAAGACCCGTGGAACCAAGTTTCCGCCAAAAAGTGTATAACTATAGTTTGCGTGGATAATCACTGCGCGCCTCCGAAAAGGGAATGTTTACACGTATGACGCACCATGTTTATAACAAAATAATGTAGAATATCAACACTTACAATTGTAGTTAGTATTTCGTTGCGTAGCCCTTCCTCTTGATGACCCTTTGAAGGCGACGTGGTACACTGTCAGCAAGATTTTGAAGGAACTCAGGCTTAAATTCTTCCCAACACTTTTGGAGCTCCATTTCAATCTTGGGGAGTGTAGAGGTGTCACGTGAGCGGAGTTTCCCTTTAATGATGGCCCAAAGATTTTCTATGGGTGATATATCGGGAGAATTACCTGGCCAGTCATCTATTCTCCCAATCTTGCAGCCATCAAGCCACTGTATCACATCTCGAGCTGTGTGGCAGGATGCTCCATCCTGTTGGAAAATCTGTGCCTGTGTCTTTTCAAAGCAGGCCTCCAGGTGGTCATTTAAAAGATCAAAATACACCACTTTGTTAACAGTTGTGTTCTTTGGGAAAATAACTAAGTTCCCAATACCATGAAAAGTAAAGCAACCCCACACCATTAAACTGGGAGGGTGTGTTTTGTGGTCTTTCGTGTGTAGCGAGGCTCGGTGGGGTCTAAGCGGGGCGATGGTACATTTTGCTGGTCCTCCTCCACTCGCACAAAATGTGCTTTCGTCACTCCACAGCACAACCCGCCACTTGTCGAGAGGCCAATCTCTGTATTTCTTTGCAAAGTGAAGCCTTTTCTTCCTTTGGCGGTCATTTATCAGTGGCTTATTCCGCGCCCGGTAACACCTGTAGTCAAGGTCACGTTTCAAAGTTTCCTGTACAGTACGAAGCGACACATTACCAAGATGAGTATGATTTTCCTCCTTCAGTTCTCTGGCTGTAAGGCTAGGTAGGATTGGCATCAAGCTGTCGCCTTAACACGCTCCTGGTTCTGTTACACGTTTTGTTTTGTTTCCCAGGTTGTTTTTTTGGGAGCGAGAGATTCATCTCTCCGCCAGCCTTAAATCGGCGGATCAAATTTTGCACTGTTCTAAGCTTTAGTCCTTTAAGCTTGCAAATTTCCTTATTATGATCCAGCCTTGTAAAGAATCATTGATTGCTTGAATCGTTGTGCCATCCGTATGTTTTCCACCCATTATGTAATCCAGCAAAAACAGGCAAAAACACGGGATGGAGGGGAACGCTGCAGGCTATAAGTTCAAAATCATGCAAACTGTCAACCGCCTATGGAGGGAGGAGAGGGAGGGAAACCCTCCCTCCCACACGCCGGTGAGTGTGCAAGATGATGTACGTCGCTGTCAGGCATACGATTCATGCCTTCTACATTTTTTTATAGCTTGGGAAGCAACTTTAAATCTGCGCGGTAAATCTCGATGAACGAATTCTGGCGCAGAGATCATCCGCGCAAGCCTGTACTCCTAAATATTGTCGGATTAAGCTGACATTTGACATGCAAGTAGTGCTGTCAAAATCAATGGGGATCGTCTGAAGAAATATTTTGCGTAAAACAAGCCTAGAGTAATAAGCGTAAACTACTCCTAATTATTGTCGGCTTGAGCTGAAATTCGACATCGAAGTAGTGCTGTGAAAATCAATGGTGGTCTGTGCAACAAACTTTTTGCGTAAAGCAAGCCCTTAATGAGTAATTCTACAGCGAAGCTCGCTGTCGCCTACCATAAGACCCGTGGAACCAAGTTTCCGCCAAAAAGTGTATAACTACTCCTAATTATTGTCGGATTGAGCTGAAATTTGACATGTTAGTAGTGCTGTCAAAATCAATGGGGGTCGTCTGAAGAAGTTTTTAGCGTAAAACAAGCCCTTAATGAGTAATTAGCATTAACTACTCCTAATTATTGTCAAATTGAGCTGATATTCGACATCGAAGTAGTGCTGTCAAAATCAATGGGGGTCTGTGCAACAAACTTTTTGCACAGAACAAGCCCTTAATGAGTAATTCACGTAATGAGTTAATTGGCTGGAAGGTGGCTCGCTGTCACGTTCCAGCCGCAAGAACTGAGCCAAAAGCAAAGGGGCCAGAGGCTGGACGTCTATACTTGATTGACAGCGAGCTTCGCTCGCTGTCGCTTACCATAAGACCCGTGGAACCAAGTGTCCGCCAAAAGGTGTATAACTACTCCATAAATATTATCGGATTGAGCTGAAATTTGATATGCAAATAGTGCTGTCAAAATCAAAGGGTGTTGTCTGATGAAACTTTTTGCGTAAAATAAGCCCTTAATCAGTAATAAGCGTAAACTACTCCTAATTATTGTCGGATTGAGCTGAAATTCGACATACAAGTAGTGCTGTCAAAATCAACGAGGGTCTGTATAACAAACTTTTTGCATAGAACAAGCTCTTAATGAGTAATTCACGTAATGAGTTAATTGACTGGAACGTGGCTCGCTGTCACGTTCCAGCCGCAAGAACTGACCCAAAAAAGCAAAGGGCCAGAGGCTGGACCCGTGGAACCAAGTTTCCGCCAAAAAGTGTATCAAGTATAAACGTCCAGCCTCTGGCCCTTTGCTTTTGGCTCAGTTCTTGCGGCTGGAAGTGACAGCGAGCCACGTTCCAGCCAATTAACTCATTACGTGAATTACTCATTAAGGGCTTGTTTATGCAATAATTTCTCTACAGACCCCATTGATTTTAACAGCACTACTTGCATGTTGAATGTCAGCTCAATCCGACAATAATTAGGAGTAGTTTACGCTTATTACTCATTTAAGGCTTTTTTTTACGCAAAACATTTCTTCCGACGACCCCCATTGATTTTGGGGAAAGCACTACTTGCAATGTAGATATTCACTTTACCCGGGCAAATTTCAGGGTTTTATGTATACACTTTTCAAGGGAAAACGTCGGTTCCACGGGTCTTCTTGGTTGGAACTAAATTCCAGATAAAAGGAAGTCACCTCTTGGCCTTTGCATTTGGGTTTCATTCCCCCTTGCTTTGGGAACGTGACAGCGAGCCACGTTCCTGTCAATTCTCATTAGCTAAAATTACTCATTAAGGGTTTGTTCTGGTGCGGAAAATTTTTTTGCGTAACCCCATTAATGAAGCGATAGCGAAAACTCGTTTCCCAATTGTTGGATTGAGCTAAACATTTGACATGCAAGTAGTGCTGTCAAAATCAATTGGGGTCTGTAAGAAACTTTTTTGCGTAGAACAAGCCCTTAATGAGTAATTACGTAAATTTAATCCTAACTTGCTGTGTTGGAAATGAGCTGACAGCAAAAGGCCAAGTAGTGCGTCTAAAACTTTTTGGGGGTCCTCGTTAAGAAACCCGTGTGAACAAGCCGCAATGATAATTCCTAATATGTCGGATTGGCTGGAACGTGGGTGCTGTCACGTTCCAGCGCATAAAATTTTTGAGTAAAACAAGGCCAAGAGGATTGCGACCCTAATATTGGGTTTGGGCAGCTGAAATTCGCTCGTGGTTTCCAAAGATCAAGTTGTGAACAAAGTTTCGTCAAAAAGTTTATAATTCCGTAAATTATTGGCGGAAATGTGCGGAAGTTCAGCATGCAAGCCGCAGCTTCCAGAACAATGGCGTCCCGTTCCATTAGGAAGTCTTATACTTGCTAAAACAAGTTAAATGAGTCCATTAGCTTGCTTATGCTCAGTTATTGCGGATGGAACTGAAATTCCACCCAATTAAGTATGTGAAAACTCATTGGGTTTTGTGCAACAAAGTTTTTGTAAAACAATTTGCCTCTAATGAGTCAATTTCAGTAATGATTAATTTGGAGTAGCTCGTGCACTTCCAAAACCGGTGCCAGCGCGCTTATGTAGCGCAGCGAGCGTTGTTAAGTCAATTAAATCAAGTATAGACGTCCAGCCTCTGGCACCTTTGCTTATGGCTCAGTTTTTGCGGCTGGAACGTGACAGCGAGCCACGTTCCAGCCAATTAACTCATTACGTGAATTACTCATTAAGGCATGTTCTATAAAAAATGTTTTTTGTACAGACCCCCATTGATTTTGACAGCTCTACTGGTATGTCGAATTTCAGCTCAATCCGATAATATTAAGGAGTAGCTATACACTTTTTGGCAGAAACTTGGTTCACGGGTCTTATGGTAAGCGGCAGCGAGCGCAGCTTGTTAATCAATTACGTAACATGTATAGACGTCCAGCCTCTGGCCCCTTTGCTTTGGCTCAGGTCTTGCGGCTGGAACGTGACAGCGAGCCACGTTCCACCCAAAATTAACTCATTACGTAAATTTTACTCGTTAAGGCTTTGTTCTATGCAAAAAGTTTGTTCTACAGACCCCATTGATTTTGACAGCACTACTGGATGTCGAATTTCAAGCTCAATCCGATAATATTAAAGGAGTAGTTTACGCTTTTCTCAGTAAGCTTTGGATCTCCACGGCCTTATGGACAGACACGAGTCGCAGCTCAATCCGTAAAATTTTAAGTATTACTTTTTGGGGGGAAATCCGGGGTTTTAGACGTCCAGCCTCTGGCCCCTTTTGCTTTTGCTCAGTTCTTGCGGCTGGAACGTGACACCCGAGCCACGTTCCAGCCAATTAACTCATTACGTGAATTACTCATTAAGGGTTTGTGTCTATGCAAAAAGTTTGTTCACAACCCCCATTGATTTTGACAGCACTACTTGCATGTCGATTTCAGCTCAATCCACAAAAATTTTAGGAGTAGTTTACGCTTATTACTCATTAAGGGCTTGTTTTACGCAAAACATTCTTCCGACGAACCCCCATTGATTTTGACAGCACTACTAGCATGTCAAATCTCAGCTCAATCCGACAATATTTAGGAGTAGTTATACTTTTTTGGGGGGAAACTTTGTTCCACGGGTCTTATGGTAAGCGGCAGCGAGCGAATTTGTTAAGTCAATCAAATATAGACGTCCAGCCTCTGGCCCCTTTACTTTTGGCTCAGTTCTTGCGCCTGGAACGTGACAGCGAGCCACGTTCCAGCCAATTAACTCATTAAGTGAATTACTCATTAAGGGCTTGTTCTATGCAAAAAGTTTGTTTAATAGACCCCCATTGATTTAGGCAGCACTACTTGGATTTTGAATGTCAGCTCAATCCGACAATAATTAGGAGTAGTTTACGCTAATTACTCATTAAGGGCTTGTTTTACGCAAAACAATTCATCCGACGACCCCCATTGATTTTGACAGCACTACTTGCATGTCAAATTTCAGCTGAATCCGACAATAATTAGGAGTAGTTATACATTTTTTGGCGGAAACTTGGTTCCACGGGTCTAATGGTAAGCGAGTCAAGAAAAGTATGGTATGGTAAAACAATCAAGTATTAACTCATTACGTGAATCAAGTATAGACGTCCAGCCTCTGGCCCCTTTGCTTATGGCTCAGTTCTTGCGGCTGGAACGTGCCAGCGAGCCACGTTCCAGCCAATTAACTCATTACGTGAATTACTCATTAAGGGCTTGTTTTACGCAAAAAGTTTGTTGAACAGACCCCCATTGATTTTGACAGCACTACTTCGATGTCGAATTTCAGCTCAATCCGACAATAAATAATAGTAGTTTACGCTAATTACTCATTAAGGGCTTGTTTTACGCAAAATATTTATTCCGACGACCTCCCGTGAATTTGACAGCACTACTTGCATACCAAATTTAATTCGGTAAATTCGGTTCGGTAAAATTGGTAATTCGGTTGCGGAATTGCGCAATTACAGATGCCTGAAAAAATTGCGGAATTGCGAATTGCGGACAGCCAAAATTTTAAAGCGCAATCGCAATAACTTGCGGAATGGGTAATTCGGTTGCGGAATTGCGCAATTACGGATGCCTGAAAAAAATGCGGAATTGCGGGTTGCGGACCGCCAAAATTTTGAAACGCAATCGCAATAATTGTGACGATCACCACCTTCAAAATGGCAAGTGCCCGCGTGAACATAAGTTCCCACCAAATATGGTGGAGACGACACTGCCAACTGCCAAGAGCCGTGTTTTTGTCGTCCAAGCACCGTCTTGGATTACGAAGACCACTCCAATAACACTTGCTGAAATGTGTGTTATACTGCTTTGTGATATTGTTTGCAATGTTTAGGACTGATTATTATTTCGGCCCCTACCAAACTTGTCGTGTTTTTGTCGCAGAAACCAATCAGTTTTCAATTGCGAGAAAAAACGGTCTTCGTACCAAGACCAAGCAAGCATCGTCCAAGCATCGCTAGCTAGTGTTGTAGCTAGTGTAGCACAGTCACTCACTCAGTCAGTGCGTTCTGGGACTTGGGATTGAGAGCGTGTACGTTCACTACGCTGGCTGTGTGTGTGATTACTGATTTATTCTACATATACTGTTGTTGTGTTAGTGAAGTACTAAGATTGCACAAATTAGACAATAGACACTGGTTACTGGCAGTGGTTGGTTAGTGGTTAGTGGTTAGTAACCACTAACCAGTGTCTATTGTGGCTAATAAACGGGTTTATTAACTTATATATAGGATAATAATAGGCTTAATAAACGGCATTTAGTAAATAAACGGCTATTTTTGCTTCGGTCTAATTTGTAATTTCAGTAATTTCAAATTTGTTTTATATTTTGCAGATTGTGCTCATATAATTAGTGTTTAGTAAACGCTAATTATCACTGGTCAACACGATATTTCTGGCAAAAGGTTTTAAAACAAATTCTAACTGAATTTGGGCTGCTGATTACGAATATGAACTCAATTTTTGTCTATCACATCAGGATTTCGCGATATAGCATTTTTCAATTATTGATGAAAATGACTCATCAGCCTATATATCGAAGGTTTCAAGATAAAAACACGTGATTTTTAGTAATACATTTTGTATATTCTTAATCAAGGAATTACAAAGATTACGAAGTCCATGTACAAGTAAATCAAATATAGTGACAGAATTGAAATAGAAAATATAAACAATACATATATATGGTGCACAGATCAATGGCAAGTAGCAGTTATGTGAATTTTTTTTTCTTGGCTGATCTCTGATGTACAGCTTCTGGGTTGTCTCTCATCAAGCTCCAGCAATAATCCGCCATCATATGTGAGTCCCACCGGCCTTGATACGTTCTTCCATCTGTTTTAATGTCCTGATTGAAAACGCTCCCTTGTTCCTCGCTCACATCCCAAGGTTCTCCGGAAACTTGTCCAAATGGCTGTGTAAATAGTGAACCTTGATACTCATTCTACATCCAAGATCTCGCAGGCTCATTAGTAGCTCTTCCACAATCTCTTCATAGTTGTCTGCTTTCTTATTCCCTAGAAAATTCTTCACCACATTACAAAATGCATTCCAAGCTCTTTCTTCTGTCTCATTCATTGATGTGATAAAATTTGGATCTCTCATTAGTGTTCTTATTTGAGGTCCATCAAATATTCCAGCCTTTTTCTTCTCTTCACTAAGACCAGGAAAGGTTGAACATATATAGCTGAAGCATTCTCCACTGTGATCAATAGCTTTGACGAACTGCTTCATCAATCCAAGTTTTATGTGCAAGGGAGGAAAGACAATCTTCTTCCTATCCACTAGAGGATCATTGATGACATTCTTATCGCCAGATGCCAAACTCTGTCGCTGAGGCCATTCTTTTTCACCCAATGCTCTGCTGTAGCTCTACTGTCCCAGTAACACAGAAAACAGGGGTATTTTGTGTACCCTCCTTGCTGACCTAAAAGAAAGTTAACCATTTTCAAATCGACACAAATTAACCACCCATGAACATGATATTGCAACCTCTCTAGGACAATCTTGATGTTGTTATATTCTTCTTTAAGTTTTACAGAATGACCTATTGGTACAGAGCCATACTATTTCCATTGTGTAACAGAACACATTTCAAACTTCTTTTGGAACTGTCAATAAAAAGCCTCCAATCCCTTGAATCATATGCTAGCAGTCCCATAAAAAAGAAGAGCCCTTCTACATCAGTACAATAGACAAGCTGGCCATCTGAATGGAAGTACTTACGCAGTTCTGCTTCCCTGTTTACGATAAAATGAGACACCTGTGCCGGGTTTCAGCATTCGATTCTCTTGCAGTCTTGAAGAAACAGTTCAGCAGACTCTTTTGGTAGATAAAGATCTCTAACCAAATCATTCAAAGCAGACTGAGTAAACAGAATTGGTTTGTCACAATCTTCATCAGATGGCTGAAAAATATCTGTAGTGTCTTCTTCATCAGTGGGAGCAGGTGAGCAGAGATCTGTTTCATCATTTTTTTGAAGCTCAGTAAATATTGGTACAGGTATTTCTTCACTATGGGTAAGGTCGAATAGCTGAAGGGATACTTGGGTATTGCAAATATTTCTTGTTTTTCTTATTGAAACCTTTTACATTGACAAGGCAGAAATAGCAGTCATCTAAATGATGCTTGGTTCTCTCCAAACCATAGGCACTCCAAACTTAAGTTTAGCCTTCTTTCCTTGAGACCATGATCTCAAAGTCTCAACACAGGTTTTGCACACTTGTGAGGAGCCCAATGCTTGTCTTGGTCTCCAAGTGGTACTTGAAGTACGCAAAATACACGCTCTTAACAAAGTCAGTAATTGTTGCGCCTCTGAGTCTTCAAAGTAAAGCTTCCACAGATGTAGCAAAATATATTTGGATCATTTGAGCACTTTCTTCTGTGAGATGTAGAGGCCATTGTTAGAGCAGCAACACCAACTGCGGACAAATAAAAGAAAAAGAGTTGTTAGCTACCTGAGTGTTCCTTGAATTTGCTACCCAACCCCCTACCCCTTAGGCATTTTTTCAAAAAAAAGAAAAACAGGAGAAAACAATAAAAATAAATTCAAAAAAATAAAAATAAAACACTCCCTGCGGACGTTCTGTGCAATTTGAAATGGTTTTTTTACTTTCGTATCAAAAAGAAGGGGAAGTTATGCATGTTAAAAGAAAACAAAAGATATTCTCCGTTTTTTGGGGGGACAAATTTAAAAAATAACCATATAACCCGGCCCTTTTGCACACTACTAAAAGAAGGAAAATTTTTCTTGAAACAAAAATGGAAATATACATAGCGCAAAACGTGATGTGTAGAGAAAAATAAGATCAGTTTTTAAATTTTAGCACCCTCAAATTAGCTAAAACGGTTTTTATTTTCCCATGCCAAAAATTTTTTTTTTTTTTTTTTTGACCATGTTATATGAGCACAATCTGAAAAATAAAGAAAAATTTGAAATTACTGAAATTAAAATTAACACAAGAAAAAAATAGCCGTTTATTTACAAAAGGCCGTTTTTTTAAAGGAAATTTTTTTTCGCATCTCCGTCGCCTAGGAGTAGGAGTATGAGTGGGAAAACCTGGATACATGGTTTTTAAAGTGGGGATTGTGTAAAATACTTGGAGGCTCAGGTGTCTCCCCGCACCAGCCCCTCACCCAGACAGAGCTGAGAGCAGCGGGGCCCAGGAAACGGTGGAAAAAGTTTCCCAGCTAATTGATCACTTGGACAAGTAAGGTTTTTCCTTATTACGAGTATTTAGAAAATTTTAATTTGGTAAATTTTTTTTTCACCCCCCCGTTTTCTGATGTGCCTTTTATATAAAAGGCGCATCAGAACTTTTTGGTTTGGGGGTGAAAAAAAATTACCCTTTTAATTTACTAGTTAAAGTTAAACAAAAAAATTTTATAAAGGCTAATAAAAGGGATATATACCCAAATAAAATTTGTTTATTTGTGAACACAGTCACACAGAGAGCGGCCTGCGCGGCATTTTTTAGTTAACGCCATTTTTTGAAAGGGTCCTGCATTTATCAGAAAACGAATATATAAAGGAAAGAAATTTAAATTGTTCTTTGTATTTTCCAGTAATTGTTGTCCCACAAATTTTTAATGACGATGCTTTTAAGTGTTTTTTAAAGTTCATGATATTTCTTCAGGTCTCTAATGCCTTTTTTAAATGTGTTTTACTGTTTTTTATGTATAATCTTATAAAAACAAACATTTCCGAAGATCAGTATATCCTTTTAAGAAACATGATATAGCGGGGTCATGCCTGGAGAATTTCCCCCGGGTTTTGGGTGAACAAGGGGCCCTGGCGCTAAGATGGGCCCCCAGAGCGTTTAACTAGGGCCTTGAAGGGCTTTTACCCTCTTTATATAGATCCCTAGTCAGTAGTCACCTATGATTATGCCAGTAGACGGGAAAAGTGTAAAAGTAAAGAAAAACACAAAAAGAGACATATATTAAATTTGGAATGACAAGTAAAAAGTATAGACAGAAACAATGGGAATACAGAAGGAAAAAAATAAAACTAATAAAAAGTTGGAAATTTTTTTTTTAAATTGTAGGGTAAAGAGTTTAGAATTTTTTTTTTTTTGTAGCGTTTTGTTTTAATTGTAGGGGTAAAAATTGTTTGCGGAATTGCGGAATTTGGGGAATTTGCGTTTTGCGAAAGGGCCTATCTGAAAAAAATTGGGAATGCGATTGCGACTGGTGGCGGAAATTTGCGGAATTCCCGTTTGGGGAAATTTGGGAAAAAAAAACATTGCGAGCCCCCTGCTGAAAACATCCTTAGGGTCGGTCTTTGCCTGGCCCTACCTTAATCCATAATTGAGTATCAGTTTAAAACTCCACTGTCCTTGCCATAAGAATGGGCTCTGCTCACCTGCCCCTTGACCCTTAAGTTCATCTTATTTTTACCAAAAAGTTGTTTTTAAATTTGCAATACCATTTTGGGGGCGTTTTTTTTGATCTTATCGCCCTATAAGGAAAATTCGTTCTGACCTGCAGTTAAAAATCTTACAATTAATGTATATCCTCATCAGCACCGATTCACTGACACATCTCTCCCCCAGACCCATTTCACAGGCGTCACTATAAAAAACCCAACCTGGCCACCCGGGGGAGCCATCAAACCATCACGTCCTCGAGGGAACCTTAGGGCCTACCCTCCAAGCCTGGAGGGGCACTGCCTACAGGCGGGATAGACATGAAACCAAAAAAATAAAAAAAATCCGTGTCCAGCATGTGTCAAAACCCTGGTTGGGACCCCCCCCACACACCAACACACACGCCCCCAGCCTCAAGCCCCGCAGATTCCTTGCTCACGTTACTGAGAAAGAAATTACACAAAAGAATAAAAAAAAGGTAAGGCTCTTGAAAAAATGCCCTGTCGAGTTGGTGCTGAACCCCCCGAAAGGGACGCGGGAGGAACCCTGCCAAACGGGCGCACAGAAGTCTTGTTGATAAAAAACTTTTATTTTTTACCCTCATACAAACATGTTTGCACCCACGGTCAGACAGGGTTAAAGAATGCTAATTTTAGACTTTTTTGTATTTCTCTTTAAACTTTTTTTAATGACGAAATTTATCATTTTTTTACGACAGGAAGACAGTGATAGGGGAAAAAAGATATTTTACCGTAAAGGACTTTCTTCATCCCTTTTGAACCTTTTTTTTTGTTTTATTGGCACGAGCTTCGCTTGCTGCCCTTACCAAAGACCCCTGGAACCAAGTTTCCGCCAAAAAATGTATAACTTAGTTTGCGTGGAAATCATGCACGCCCCGAAAAAGGGGAAGGGGTTTTTAAAGTATGAGACCCCATGTTATAAAAAAAATAATTTAAAACAAAAAACTTTCAAGTTTAGTATTCTTGCTAAAACCCTTCCCTTGGAAAACCCTTTTTAAGGCGACGTGGTAACTGCACAAGATTTTGAAGGAACTCAGGCTAAATTTTCCCAAACTTTTTGGGGCCCATTTCAATTTGGGGGGTGGAGAGGTGTCACGTGACGGGAGTTTCCCTTTAAGAGGCCCAAGTTTTTTTGGGGGATATATCGGGGGAATTACCGGCCAGTATCTATTTTCCCCAAACTTGCAGCCTCAAGCCACCGACACATCTCGAGTGTGGGGCAGGATGCCATCTTTGGAAAAACTGGGCCTGTGTCTTTTCAAAGCAGGCCCCAGGGGTCATTTTTAAAAAATCAAAATACCCACTTTGTTAACGTTGGTTTTTGGGAAAATAATAATTCCCAAAACCCGAAAAAGTAAAGCAACCCCACACATTAAAAATGAGAGGGGGGTTTTGTGGGCTTTTGTGAGCGAGCTCGGTGGGGGCGACCGGGGGAGGTAACTTTTTTGGGGCCCCCTCCACTGCACAAAAAGGCTTTGTCTTCCCAACACAACCCGCCCCTTTTTCGAGAGGCCCAACTCTGTATTTTTTGCAAATGAAACCTTTTTTTCCCTTTTGGGGGTCATTTATCCGTGCGTCAGTACATTCGATTTCGAATTTTCAGCCCAAACCACAAAAAGTAATAGTAGTTTACGCTAAATTACTCATTAAGGGCTTGTTTTTTTCGCAAAAAATTTATTCCAGACCTCCGTGAATTTGACGAATACTTGCATACCCCAATTTTTAGCTAAATCCGACAATATTAGAAGTAGTTATACATTTTTGGCGGGAAATTGATTCCCCGGGGTTTATGGTAAGGGGC
>JACEEZ010019660.1:2500-34963 GCA_016584305.1 Chionoecetes opilio
TAGCTATTTTTTTCCCCTATGTATAAAGGATGAATACGTGCAAGTAATGAAGCTTCTAAGTCAGTGATTCCCAACCTTTACACCTTGGAGGAACCCCTGTAATAATTTTTCATATTCCAAGGAACCCCTATATATAGTATACACTAATATATATATATATATATATATATATATATATATATATATATATAATATATATATATATATAATTTTTCATGTCATGAGAGTTCACACTAATAAGTCAATAATGTTATGACTTACCTTCAGTGTAACACTTGGGCTTGTTTCTCTTTGCGTATCTGTGAAATTCTTGGCCGAATTTTTGAGACACACACGCAGTTCTTCCTCGACCGACAGAAGACGATTTCTTGATTTGCTTTTAATGACGGTCAGGCATGAGAAAGCTTGTTCACAGAGGTAAGAAGTTGAAAACTGGAGTAAAACATCCAATGCTTTTACTGAGATGACAGGGTACTCTTGCTTTGCTGAAATCCAAAACTTGTCAAGTGATACTTCATTAAATTTAATTTTCAAGGTTCGATCGCACTGTAGTTCACTCAGTTCTTCCTCTTCTTGCAGACTAAGTAGGTTTTCTGTACTTGGTGAGAACTCAGTGAAGGGGTTTCTCACACCCAGTCATACGTATCTGATGACAAGGAGGGGAAGTACTTATGAAGTTTTTCTGACAGTGATCCCAAATGACTTGTAATTAATGGAATGACATTTTCATATTCAGTCTGAGTTTGAGCTTGAAGTAGGAGTGGAAACATTTCGATGTTTCCTCTTGAAAGGTGCTTTTTCCAAACAGCGAGTTTATTCTTAAATGCAAGAAGTTTGTCTGTGGAAGTCAGAATGCTTTCCTTCGCACCCTGCATGCTGGTGTTCAAGTTATTTAAATGCTGATAAATATCTGCTAAATATGTTAGTTTCATTTGCCAGTTTGTAGATTCAAGACATTCACATAAACTGGATTTATTATTCTCTTTGAAGAAATGCAGCAGTTCCTGTCGCAGCTCGAATACCCTTGTCAAAACTTTACCTCTCGAAAGCCATCGAGCCTCTGTGTGCTGGAGAAGCGTCACGTGATCTTTTGCATGTTTTCACACAACCTTGCAAATATGCGAGACTTCAGAGGGCGCTGCTTTATAAAGTTGACCATGTTCACAGTTATATCAAGGACTTGTTTTAATTCATCCCCAATAGTTTTTGAAACCAGAACTTCTCGGTGGAGAAAGCAGTGAGTTGTTATGACTTCAGGGTTTTTTTCTTTCACGCGTGATACAAAGCCTTGTACTGAGCCAATCATTGAGGGAGCACCATCAGTGCAGATTCCAACGCATCGGTTCCATGACAAACCACAAGATTCCAGGTAAGAAGACAAGATATTGAAAATATCGTGGCCTTTGGTAGTTTCTGGCAGTTCTTTACAGCAAAAATAATTTTCCATTATTTCACCTTCATTTTCAAATCGTACAAATGCCTGCAGCTGAGCTTTACCAGTTATATCAGTTGTCTCATCTACTTGGAGAAAAAAGTTGTTAATTTGCAGTATTTCAGACAAAATACCAGAAATATTGTTGGACAGGTCTTCCACACGCCTACTAATTGTATTATTAGAAGCAGGAACCTTGCTTAATTCACTTTCAGCTTCTTCACCTACCATTGTTCTGACAATTATTTTGCAAGCAGGCATTATTAGGCTTTCTGCAATAGTGTGACTTCATTTTCTTAGCAACTAGCTCAGCCACTAAATAGCTTGCTTCTTGGGCCTTATCACTGATGGTTACCTTCTTTACAAACACTTTTCTTTGTTTCTGCTGTGAATCCAAGTCTTCGAAAATAATCCACGGTTTTATTTGATAAGTGGCTGTGATTAGTAGTTAAGTGTCGCGTTAACTTGGCTGGGACCATAGCTGTGTTAGCGAGCTTTTTCCCACATACAATGCACAAAGGAAGTGGACAGTTTTCTTCTCCAGTCCATGTAAAGCCAGGCCAGATAACTGTCATTGTAAAGGCGATTTTTTTTAACATCACTCACTTTTCCTTTACTCGTATCTTGGCTGTGGTATTTGTGATTCTTCGTCACTGTCCTCCTCTCCACTGACATGCTTTCTTTTCAAATATTTAAACATGCTTCAGTCTTTAAAATCCGTATCAAACTAATATTAACTGGTGAGATTAATTAACACAACGTTTCACTCGGTTGCGCTGCTCAAAACTGACTGAAGGAAGATGTGTGAACGGCTGGGTTGGGGATCGTGACACGTATGATACTCGTACGGGGTTGCGTCACCCTCCTACCCAACCCCTGTGTCGCCAAACTTGCGGAGTAGAAATGAATGGCGTATCCCGCACCGGCAATAACACTAATTTTTTCCTAATTCTATGCATATTATTTGCTCTCATTACAATATACATTGTACTGACTGACACGTACGAGTATGTTGGTGTCTGGAAAGTGTTTGTGACGTGTTGTTGAGTAGGTATTATGAATTATGAATTAAGATCACTGTCATTTTGTAATAGCACATCATTATTTTACGGTTTTTCGCGGAACCCCTGGTGATGGTCGGCGGAACCCCAGGGTTCCGCGGAACCCCGGTTGGGAATCACTGTTCTAAGTTGTGCAGTAATTAGAATCTTTGAAGAAATTAATTTAGGGCCTTCGCGACGTATCTACCACCAGATTGAGAGAGAAGAGAGAGAGAGAGAGAGAGAGAGAGAGAGAGAGAGAGAGAGAGAGAGAGAGAGAGAGAGAGAGAGAGAGATCTTACTACCGCACACCACCTTCCCTATATATCCCTCTCCTTCGTCCTCTTTCTCCTCATGTTATCTTCTCTCTTTAGACACACACACACACACACACACACACACACACACACACACACACACAACACAAGCAAACTCTATATAGCGCCTCTTGTTCATTCATTCGCACTAACATTCCCACTTGTGCCACTACAAAGTATCAAAGGGAGTGTGAGAAGCGTAATGAGAGACGCGCCTCATTTAAACCTCACTTTGACACTTTCCTTCTTAATAAACAGAAAAAAAAAAAAATGAATCAGAAAGAAAATCATTCATCTCTCTCGTTCTTTTCATCTTTCCTTGATGAGCTAAATTTCAGCCAAAGAACAACAAAGATAATACTTAGGATCAAAGAATCCCTTGACAGTTTTTTTTTGCAACCACATAACGCAACCAAGTGTCTCTCTCTCTCTCTCTCTCTCTCTCTCTCTCTCTCTCTCTCTCTCTCTCTCTCTCTCTCTCTCTCTCTCTCTCTCTCTCTCTCTCTCTCCACAGCAGTATAAGTTACGCCTCCCACCTCCACCCTCTTCTTATTACCTGAGGGGTTGCCTCCTCCACCCCGGGGGAATGGATGCAAGACGACCACATGCGTACTTCATTAACACCACTCTTTTACCCCGTGGGACAGAGGATAATTCTTTTCGACGCGATTCATATATTGGTATTGTTAGTTAGTTGTGCCTCTCACGTCTGTCTGTCTGTGCTCGTGTGTGTGTGTGTGTGTGTGTGTGTGTGTGTGTGTGTGTGTGTGTGTGTGTGTGTGTGTGTGTGTGTGTGTGTGTGTGTGTGAGTGTGTGTGTGTGTATTTACCTAGTTGTATTTACCTAGTTGTATTTTACAGGGCCTGAGCAACGCTCGTATGGCCCCGTCTCCATATCAACATTTTTTTATCATTCATCCTTAGTGCTTAGTGTTGGCCGAAGCCATCACCCCGGGAGGCGGGTCACAAACCCCCGGCTAACACCCGGTACCCATTCACTGCTGGGTGGACAGGGGCTCGGGTTTTAAGAAGACCGCCCGTCTGTCTTCGCTCCACCCGAGGATCGAACCCGGGACTTCTCGGTTGTGAGCCGAGTGTGCTAACCGCTACACTACGGAGTTCCCTGTGTGTGTGTTATTCACCCCATGGTCTTGTCCACGCGAGCTGGCTCGCGATCGCCAGTTTTCACCCTCTCAGTGCGAGCTTGGAGCTCATTATTACCGATCTTTGGGCAATGCTGGGACCTCACACGCCACACACCCCCATCCCTTTGCTCAAGGGGGACAGTAACCGCCCGAATTTGTCAGTGAAAAATCCTCGGGAGCGCGAGGACTCCAACCGCCTACCCACAGAATGGGAGGCCGTCACGTTATCAACCTGACCATCGCGCGGTGTGTGTGTGTGTGTGTGTGTGTGTGTGTGTGTGTGTGTGTTTGTGTGTGTGTGTGTGTGTGTGTGTGTGGACTATAGTAATAACCCTATTTTTTTCTTTTATACACTCATAGCAACATATTTCCTTCACAAATCCCAACACACCCAACTTGTGACCCAAGGAACTCCTCCAACCCACCCACCCACCCCCCACCACCCACCTACCCACCTACCCACACACCCACACACACACACACGAACACCTCTTCTATCGATGGGGGTCTTAGCTGCAAGTGCTGCGTCAGCAGTTCCATAAAGTCCCCCCTCTCTCTCTCTCTCTCTCTCTACACTACACGTTCCTCCTTAACAACAACACACAATTCTACCACAGAACGACCCAAAACATCTTACTGAAACAATACATACATGCACGACACTGAAAGGAAAGTCTAGATCAGCGGTTCTTAACCCGGGGGGCGCGCACCCATAGGGGGACGTGGGTAATTACCTAGGGGGCGTGAGCCAAGAGAGGACAAGAAAGAACTGCCAAGTATTTAACTTCAAGGTCGGCCTTCGCTGTAACAGGCATGAAGCTCGCTCACGAGGGTGAGTGAAGAAAGTCGGTACAGAGAAGCAAGTATGGGTGGAAAACTCTGCGGTGACGCGTTGCCAGACTTCACTAACTATGTAGATTTTTATGCATTATTTTTTTTACATTACTATTATTATTATTATTATTGTTATTATTATCTAGATATTTTATTATATATAATGTCATTATGTTGTTATTATTATGTTATGTTATTTTTATTAATAAGAAGTGAAATGGGGGTGGGGGGGGCATGTAGGCAAGGACCAACTATACTAAAGGGGGCGTGGTGGTAAAAAGTTTAAGAGACACTGGTCTAGAATCTAGATAATACGTCCGCGGGCATTATTAAAGAGTAACCAGCGATGTGCACAAATGCAACACCATTAGATACGTAAAGGTTATGGAGATAATTTGAAGAAAGCAATATTAAGGCTGGAAAAGGGGGAAAAAATTCTGACTGTCTACCGTTCCTGAAAGTTTGATTGAAATTTGGACAGAAATGACAGAGCCTTAACTGCACGGACGGACGGACCGACGGTGAACTATAGTAAGATTAAGATTCTTTAAGATTATCATTATTATTGTATATTATCATCGTTATTGTTAAATAACGACATAATGTTAAAAGGCATAAATATTCCCTGAGCTTACTAAACTTTCCCAGCCACGACCCGTCAGCTCACCGTTAGCTACAACTGCGTCTTTGTTACCTGCCTTCCCTCCATCCCGCCCTCGGTGACGCCAGGAAGAAAGCCTATTTTTGAAACTCCATTATTATAGATTTTCACATCCTAATATAATTCACTGATTCATGATACTTCAGTAAACTTGTTCACACGACTTGAAACATCACAAAGCATGTCTATTGTTCAATACATATTACGGATACTGCTGATGATTTAACGCAATGTTGCCGCGGTGTGAGGCGATGCGGGGCGAAGTTAAGCCCCTCTAGCCACCACCACCACACATACAAAACCCCGGTAGGTTTAGTCAACAGTAAGAATATCAGAAAATAGTGAAGCTACAAAAGGCCGTAAGACCTACACGTGGTAGTTCCTGTTACTTAACACTACCTACATCCACCTTTCATCCCCGTCCATAATAAATATCCCCAGGTCGGACAGTCTTCAAGATGTCGACCCGAGGTGTCTTGATACTTCTTCTAGCCTTCTCTCCTTAAACTTCTGCAACATTCGCGGCCTTAGATCTAACTTTCTCTCTGTCGAACACCATCTCTCCTCCTCTAAACCTCATCTTCTTTTCCTCACCGAAACTAGTTGTCTGTGAGCACTGACAGCAGACCTTTTTCTGTCTCCTCTTACTGTCTCTATTCTAATTTTAAATCCAAAGCTGGCTGTTGCGTATATGTGCGCAATGACATCACTTGCTCTCGTGCCCACGCCCTTGAATCTTCTGAATTTTCTACCATCTGGCTTCGACTTCAATGTCACTCTCTTACTAAATTTATTGTGCTGTATATCTCTCACCTAACTCCTCTGACTATGTAAAATTCTTCGACTATTTAGCATCAAAAGTGAAGCACATCTCATCTCATTTTCCTTTAGCTGAAATTTCCATTCTTGGGGACTTCAATGTTCACCACCAGCTTTGGCTATCATCTTCTTTCACTGACCAACCTGGTGAACAAGCCTACAACTTTTCTATCCTCCAAGACCTAGAGCAGCTGGTGCAGCACCCTACCCGTATTCCTGACCGCCTTGGAAACACGCCCAACATTCTTGATCTTTTCCTAACTACTAACCCTTCTGCTTACTCTGTGAAACTATTCTCTCCGTTGGGTTCCTCCGATCACAATCTTATTTCTGTAACCTGTCCTATCGCTCCGGTACCGTCTCGGGACCCACCTAAGCGGAGGTGCTTCTGGCACTTCAACTCAGCTAAGTGGGAAGACCTAAGGCAGTACTACTCTGATTTTCCATGGAATGATTACTGCTTCCATGTCAAAGACCCATCTCTTTGTGCAGAGCGCATAACTGAGGTCATAGTCTCTGGCATGGAGGCGTACATTCCACATACTTTCTCTAATCCTAAAGCCCGTCAACCTTGGTTTAACTCTGCTTGTTCTCATGCTGTCCGAGATAGAGAGGTGGCTCACAAACGGTACCGTAAGCATCCATCTCCTGAAACTCATGCCCTTTATATTTCTGCCCGTAATCATGCCATATCTTTACTTCAGCTTACCAAAAACTCTTTCATTCATAGAAAATGTCAAAATCTTTCTGAATCAAATTCCTCTCGTGACTTCTGGCATCTAGCTAATAACATCTCTAACAATTTTTCTTCTGCATCTTTCCCTCCTATGCTTCACCCAGATGGCTCCACAGCTGTCTCATTTACTTCTAAAGCTGAACTCTTCGCTCAAACATTTGCTAAAAATTCCACTCTGGCTGATGAAGGGCTTGTTCCTCCTTCTCCTCCATCCTCTGACTTTATTATGCCTGTCATTAAGATCCTTCGTAATGATGTTTTCTTTGCCCTTTCTGGCCTAGATCCTCGGAAGGCTTACGGTCCTGACAGAGTCCCTCCTATTGTTCTCAAAAACTGTGCTTCTGTGCTTGCACCTTGCCTGGTCAAACTTTTCCGTCTATGTCTATCTACTTCCACCTTTCCTTCTTGCTGGAAGTTTGCTCACATCCAACCTGTTCCTACTAAGAAGGGTGACCGTTCTAATCCTTCAAACTACCGTCCTATAGCTTTGACTTCCTGCCTTTCTAAAGTTTTTGAATCTATACTTAATAAGAAGATTCTTAAGCATCTATCTGCTCACAATCTTCTATCTGATCGTCAGTACGGTTTCCGTAAAGGGCGATCTACTGGCGATCTTCTAGCTTTCCTAACTGAATCTTGGTCATCCTCCTTTAGGGGGTTTCGGTGAAACTTTTGCTGTTGCCCTTGACATATCAAAAGCTTTTGATAGAGTCTGGCACAAATCCTTAATGTTTAAACTACCCTCATTCGGTTTCTATCCTTCTCTCTGTACCTTCATTTTAAGTTTCCTTTCAAACCGTTCTATTGCAGCTACTGTAGACGGAAATTGTTCTTCTCCTAAATCTATCAATAGTGGTGTTCCCAGGGTTCTGTCCTATCACCCACTCTCTTTCTATTATTCATTAATGATCTTCTAAGTCTAACTCAAAGCCCTATCCACTCCTACGCTGATGATTCTACCCTGCATTTTTCAACGTCGTTTATTAGACGTCCAACTCAACAGGAACTAAGTGATTCACGGAGAGATGCCACCGAGCGCCTAACTTCTGATCTTTCTATAATTTCTGATTGGGGCAAAGCAAACCTTGTTTTGTTCAATGCCTCAAAAAACCCAATTTCTTCACCTATCTACTCGACAAAACCTACCAGATAACTATCCCCTCTTCTTCAATGACACTCAACTGTCTCCTTCTTCTACAATGAACATTCTAGGACTATCCTTTACTAAAAATCTGAACTGGAAATCTCACATCTCATCTCTTGCTAAAACAGCTTCTAAGAAGTTAGGTGTGCTGTGGCGTCTGCGTCCTTTTTTTTCTCCCTCCCAATTGCTTGCTCTCTACAGGGGCCTTATCCGCCCATGTATGGAGTATGTCTCACATGTTTGGGGAGGATCCACTCATACAGCTCTCCTAAACAGGGTTGAGTCAAAAGCTTTTCGTCTCATCAACTCCTCTCCTCTGACTGACTGTCTTCAATCTTTAAATCACCGCCGCAATGTTGCTTCTCTTGCTCTCTTCTACCGTTATTTTCATGCTCACTGCTCTTCTGAACTTGCTAACTGCATGCCTCCCCCACTCCCGCGGCCCTCGCTGCACAAGACTTTCTACTCATTCCCATCCCTATTCTGTCCATCTTCCTAATGCAAGAGTTAATCAGTATCTTTACTCTTTCATCCCTTTCACTGGTAAACTCTGGAACTCTCTTCCTGTTTCTATTTTTCCACTTTCCTATGACTTAAATCTTTTCAAAAGAAGAGTAACAAGACACCTCCCGAACTAAATTGGCCTACCCCTTTGTTTTTATTTTATTCTCTTACTGTCTTCTTTATAGGGACTGGCAACTAAGCGGGCTTTGTGTTACCCATTTTTGTTGTGCCCTTGGCCAGATCCCTGTGATGAAAAAAAATAAAAAAAAAAAATAAATAAATAAATAAATAAATAAATAAAAAAAAATAAAAAAAAAAAAAAAAAAAATAAATAATAATAATAAAGTTGTCTAGACTCTAGACTCCTATAAACACGTATATTACACGTCAGTAACTAATACCTAGTAACACTGCGTCACACTTGTTAATGTTTCGTGGAAACAAAGTTATGGGTAGCTAACAACGGTATTTTCAATCTATGTAGCTACCTTCCTATCGACATCCCTGAGTCAATGTGATGCAATACCCTGCGGTGCCTCCCTAACTATGGAATAACAAGGTGGTTCATGGGATAATAATCTAAAAGTATGTAACAAGATACAAGTATAACAAAGAAAAAGATATCTAATGGCCGAGTGCGGAACACACCCGCGCCACCAACACTCCGCCCGCCATGCAAGTTGTTCCAGACTACGTTATTATGGTTAACTTTTTGTTCATTCTTTAATACTCAAAATCATCACAGAAGCTTGTATCAATTGAGAGTGAGGGGTCATAACTGTACAATGGACATGATGGGTTTACACTGGAAATACAACATTTATAACCCAGATCAGAATGACGCTGTATGATTAATGAATTGATTTTTGAACATAAACACACACCCTGCACAAGAACTGAAGAGTCGAATCTCATATAAACTGATGGGATTCATATATATTTCCTGTGATAAAGCTAGACTTAGCTTGCTGTCTGTTGTGCTGGACAGACAGAGGTTGGAAAAAAAAGTCCTTAGCATTGTGTAAATCGATTATGTGTAAAAAGTTGATATGGGAAATTCACCGTATATTGGGAAATCAGTTTAACCTTGATTACACACACACACACACACACTTCACTCAGGTATCGACACCCCCCTCCCCATCCTCCCCCCACCTGCTGGTGCTCTAAATATCAAAGTGGCAACGTGTGGTGATGAAAGTAGTTAAGGCGTCACTTGAGAGGCATGGCAGCCACTCTTCTTCTTTGCAACCCCCCCAACCCCTTCATTCCTCCTTTACACCCACTCTTCCTCTTCTCTCCTCCTCCTCCTCTTTACCGCAGTCTCCTCAGCGTCACCGCCCTGCTCCGCCAAGCACTCTTCATTTCTTGCAGAACCGCGCTCAAAGACTGAGTGGATTTGGTAATTTTAATTTAGCGTTAAGTAATTTTGCCGCCTGCCTGCTTGCTCATCACACACACACACCACACACAACACCACACACACACATACATGATATTAGTACATATTTACGTACAAGCAAATAAGTTACGCAGTTACGATCTATAAAATATCATTTCACGAGCTTGTTACGCCACACAACGCCCAATCGATACCATAAACAAGCAGAAACATGACTCATGCCGCGTTCGTTACTTTATACTTCACCATCAATTACGGCATCCTCTCTTATACATTTCCTTATAACAAACAACGTATTATCATCTATCCATACGGCTCAAGTCGAAAATATAACGAATAAAAAATTTAATAAAGTACATGTATGGTTAATTAAGTCTATGAACAAAATATTAAATTAACGAAGACAATTCTCGAGAGAGGAGAGAGAGAGAGAGAGAGAGAGATAAGAGAGAGGAGAGAGAGAGAAAAGAGAGAGAGAGAGAGAGAGAGGAGAGAGGGGAGAGAGAGAGAGAGAAGACGAGAGAGAGAGGAGAGAGAGAGAGAGAGAGGAGAGGGGAGAGAGAGAGAGAGAGAGAGAGGAGAGAGAGAGAGAGAGAGAGAGGAGAGAGAGAGAGAGAGAAGGAGAGAGAGAGGAGAGAGAGAGAGAGAGAGAGAGGGGAGGAGAGGAAGAGAGAGAGAGAGAGAGAGAGAGAGAGAGAGAGAGAGAGAGAGAGACCCGCCGCCCCGCCCCGCAGGCAAGCTCTTGGTAATCTTACCATCATCTCAGCTAACGTTAGAGGTTTCCAGACTAACGTCGGTGACCTAACGTACAGCCATGTTTTGCCACACAGTCCTGACATCATTGCCACTACTGAGACCTTCCTCAACTCCTCAGTGCCGGGACAACTTTGGGAAGATAGGTGGCTACTCAAGTTGGTTCCGACGTGACAGAGCCCAAGGTACCTTTGGGGGAGTCGCTGTGTGCTTCCGCAACAGCCTCCCTGTACAAGCTCTCCCCGTCGACCTTCCTGCTCACATGGAGATGATGTTCTTCAAATTGTGGACACACACTCAAGACTCCATTCTGCTGTGCGTGTGTTACCGTCCACAGTGGCAAGGTGGTGAGCCCCTTCACTACCTGACCACCAACTTAGATGCCCTGCTCCTCCAGCACTCCTGTAAGCATCTCATCATTGTGGGTGATCTCAACCAGTACCTTGTCCAGAGGCAGTGTGACGAGCTGTTGACGGTGTTTGGACTCACCAATCACGTCGACTTCCCCACCCACATCTGAGGGTCTTCACTTGACCCTGTAATCACCGATTTGCCCTGCAGTATAGTGACTTGCCGTCCGCTAGCAACAGTGGGTTACTCCGACCACCTGGCTGTTCTCACCAAGATCAAGCTGGCCATCGACAGAGATGAGGCAGTGGACTCGCACCAACTGGCTATGGGACAAGGGGAACTGGGATGCAATGAAGGCAACACTTAACAACATTGTGTGGTCTGACGTGCTTACAGGTGACGTTGACACACAAGTGAAGAACTTCACAGAAATCCTGATGTCCCACCAAAGAAGATTTGTGCCCTGCCAGACATACAAGTCTAAACCGGGAGACCAGTCCTGGTTTGGCTTTCAATGCAGGAAAGCAGCAGACAATAAGAGCAAGGCCTGGTTACGATATAAGTCCCACCCCACAAGAAGACATAAACACCAGCACAAAATGGCCTGTGAAAATATGAAAAGAGTCCAGAAAGAGGCGATCAACAACTGGAGGGATCACCTCAAGCGAAAGCTAACAGGCCAGTCAGTGGGCACTAAGGATTGGTGGAGCAGCATCAAACAACAACAGGCTTCTCTCGTGACGACAGCATCCCACCGTTGACAGCACCTGATGGCTCTGTTTGTCACAAGTCACCGGGTTTAAAGCTCAGGTGTTGGCTGCCCACTTCCCCTCCAAGATGACAGTTCCTGACCCAAAAACGTGAACCTCTTACAGTTCCGGTTCTAACCAAGGCCGCCCTAGGGAACATCACCATTACCACGGAGGAGGTGTTGCAACAACTTCAACAAGTTGATCCCAAGAAAGCGCTGGGACCAGATAGTATCAGCCCTCACCTGCTTAAAAGATGTGCCTCACAACTTGCTGTGCCTCTTGCTACCATCTTCCGGGAGTGCCTTTCATCTCAGCAGTGGCCATCTGAGTGGAAAGTGGCGAGAGTCTGTGCTATCCACAAAAAGAAGAGCAGAGGCGATTTCCTCCAGAACTACCGCCCCATTTCCCTCCTTTCCGTTGTTGGGAAAATTCTTGAGTCCATCATGCCTCCAAAATCACTACATTTTTTGACGCTCACCGCTTGCTAAATTCACGGCAATTCGGCTTCCGACAGGGGAGATCTGCAGCAGGGCCTTCTTCTCCTGCACTCAGCAGCTGGAACCACTCCCTAGATCGGGGCGAAGACACCTTCGTCGTCGCCCTTGACATCGCTTGGTGCCTTTGATAGGGTGTGGCATCAGGGTATCACTACCAAGCTGAGAAGCCTGGGGATCTGCGGGGACCTGTTACACCTCCTGCAAGATTACCTCCATGAAAGAACTCTGCGCGTGGTGGTGAATGGTCCCCACCTCCTCTGAAAATGCTATCAAAGCCAGTGTTTCCCCCAAGGAAGTGTACTCGGGCCATTACTTTGGAACGTTTACTTCAACGACATCCTGCAGCTGATTCCTGAGGCAAGAGCGTACGCAGACGACTGTACTCTCACATTCACCTGTGAGAGAGTGACCGCCACAACACAGTCATTCGTATCAACCAGACACTGCAGAGCATCGCCTCCTGGGGCAAGAGATGGCAAGTCACCTTTGCACCAGACAAGACTCAAGCCGTCCTCATCTCCCGCAGGCAAGATGCAGTCAACTGGGACCAACACGCCATTCTCCTGGAAGGCAGAAAAATACACCTCCAGGAGTCAGTCAACATTCTAGGGGTGGAGTTCGACTCTGGCCTCACATACACCAGCCACGTCAAGAAGGTCGCCAAGGATGCTGCCTGGAAACTGAGCTGCATCCGACGCGTCGCGCACCTCCTGGACGCTCAGGGAGTCGGCACACTCTACAAGTCACAAGTCCGCTCCCTGATGGAATACTCGCCCCTCGCATGGTCCTCCTGCCCCCCGTCATACCTCCGCTTCCTTAACCGGGTTCAAGCCAGAGCCCAGCGGCTGGCCCGGCTAAAAGCCCCTGAGGCTGCTGCACAGATCATTCAACCTCTCCAGCAGCGGCGTGACGTGGCAGGCATGTGCGTCATGTACAAGGCTCACAGGATGCAGCTCCTACAACTAGCAGAGCTGCGCCTCAACCCACGGGCCAGGCCCTCCCATTCTACCCATGCGGCCCACAACATCGACCATCAAGTGACTGTGCCCTTCGCGAGGACGGAACATTACCTCCGCTCCTTCCTACCCCGCTATGGTCGACTATGGAACACCTTGGTGCGCCAGACCGACCTGCATCTGACCACTTCCATGCACGCCTTCAAATCGGGCGTAAATGGCTGGCTGCAAGCGGAACTAACGCAATAAAACATGCAATAAAAATCATTACTAAACATTTGTATAATAAGATTATGTTTTATATTAGTATAACTTCTTTATATATATGTGTATCAATGTATTAGTATACTTTCTTTATATTATTTGTATTAGCGTATAGTTGTTATCAGTATTAATTTATAGCAGAGAATTGCTGTACTTTTTCCATATTATTTGTATAATTATTGATATTAATAAAATATAATACTGCTAGAGATAGTCCTTGGCGTCCCAGTCAGGACTTTAGCACATCAACTCCCCTTCTGTATTCAATGTATTAAGTTTAAAAAAAAGAAAGAAAAAAAAAAGAGAGAGAGAGAGAGAGAGAGAGAGAGAGAGAGAGAGAGAGAGAGAGAGGAGAGAGAGAGAGGAGAGAGAGAGGAGGAGAGAGAGGAGAGAGAAGAGAGAGAGAGAGGAGAGAGAGAGAGAGAGAGAGAGAGAGAGAGAGAGAGAGAGAGAGAGAGAGAGGAGAAGAGAGAGAAAAAGATGAGAGAGAGAGAGAAAAAAAAAAAAAAAAAAAAAAAAAAAAAAAAAAAAAAAAAAAAAAAAAAAAAAAAAAAAAAAAAAAGATTACGCGATAGTGATTTGAGAGTTAGACGGAGAAGAGAAATGATGAAAAAGAAAAACAGGAAGAAAAAAGAAAAAGGAAGAAGACAAGCCCGAGGATCGCCGAGGAGACTCAGAGGCACATGGGCGATTTCTAAGGAAAGATGTGAGCATTCTCCTGGTTGTCGAGCACACCAGGCGACTTTCTTGAACGAAACAAAACGTGGGGTCCCCGGGAAGTAGCCAGACGCCCGAGGGGCCGAGCAGGCCCGGGCGAGCCCAGGGAAACCCCGCCCCCCCGAACGGGCCCGGGGGAGAGGAAAAAGTAGGAAAAAGAGAAAAGAAACAAGCCCAACAATAATGCCAGAAAAATTACCTCTTCCTCCTCCGTCTCCCATCTTGGGTTGGTTCACTCGGGTCCTCGAAGTTTTACTCATGTACTCGACACACTCAATTTCCCTTTCGGTTCGTATCTCCGAGAAGAATAGGAAGGGGGGAAAGGAAAAGGAAGGGTTAAAAAATTAAATTAAACATATTTTTTGTTACACTTAAAAAAAAGAGCACTAAAACCCCCCCAACACAAGAACGTTTTTTACAGCAGATTACTGTTGATTTTGATGTTCACTTCCGCCTTTCCCGAAGTACCGCTGCCCAATTAAAATAATTAATAATAATAAAAAATGAAATGTATAATAATGACCAAATAGTATTTTTAAATCTAAAAATTAACCGAAATGTGTCTGTTGTCGCGTCTTCTTTCCTGTTGTGGGGTGTTTGTTGTGTTTTTATAGGTTCCCTCCCCCTGGGAAACCCCCCATTGGACTTTTTTGGATGGGTCGACCCCAAAGGGTTTTGGGCCCCTTTGGATTTTCCCGGGGCAAAACTTTTTTTTCTTTTTTTTTTTTAGAGCCTATTACCCCGAGGGTTTTTTAAACCCCCTTTGGGGTTGGGAATTTGAGGAAGCCTTTGATAGTAGGGATGGGTTAATGGGGTTTAAAAATGGGTGGGGTGATGGGTAATGGGGTGTGGGGTGATGGGTGAGGAAGGGGTGTGGGGGGTGTTTGGTTTTGGGGGGGGGGGGTTGGGTTAGGGATAGGTGGGGTGGGAGGGAAAGGGGTAGGGGGGTTTGTGTGGTATTAATGGGTTAATGGGTGGGGGGGGAGGGTAATGGGGGGGGTGGGTGGGGGGTATTGGGTAATGGGGTAAAATGAAATGGGTGTTAGGTAATATTCCCCTTGTTTGAATTAAAAACCCCCCCTTCCCTTTTGCCGCCCGGTCATCGCCACTTGGGGGCCAATCAGAGGCCGACGAAGCCCCATGAACCGTCCTAATGAATTCACAGGCGTCGCTCCAAAGGCTTCGCAGAGGGGATACTCAACACAGTCATTAGCAGATTCACGCTCGTTTCAGACATAAGATTAACAAAAATACAAATAATGATCATGTTTAACGGGATTTTTGAGGACACGCGAGTGCTGATGGGCTTTTGGCGAGACTCAGAACTTTGGGACTCCAGCTCTCGGGGTTCGGGAGCGCGGTAGAAAAACGGAGAGGGTCATTAAAAAGATAGAAAATTATATCAGAGTACTAATGGGTCCCTGGGTTGGTATAAGGGCCCGCGAGGGTCTATTGGGGCGAGGTGGTCGAGGTGGGGGGACAGGCGCATAAAAAAACAAATCAATAAGGGTGAATTTGCCGCGCGTAAAATAATGAAATAATAAGGGGATGATAAATAATAATACCGTCGCTTTTGTTTTTATGGGCGTGCGTCGGTCCGTCCCTCCTCATAGAATAGGTGGAGGGTGTTTGTGTTGTGTGGTGGAGGGAGGGATGAAAGGCCCACACGCGCACCTATAAATTTGGTTTGTCGTGTGTGTTGGGTGTTTTTTTTTTTTTTTCATTCTTTCTATTCACATAAAATCGTAGTAACCGTTCTATGCTAGTGTGGTGTGTGTGGGGTTGTGTGTTGATAGGGGGAGTGGAGTGAGCGAATAGTCATCGTGAGGTGGGCTGTGTGAGTGGTTTTGAAGGAGGGGAGCAGTGGTGAGGGAGTGGATGGAGGGGCGGGAGTGTAGCAGTGGGGTGGTGAGGCAGTAGGTAGTGTAGCAGTAGGGGAAGTGCAGCTGTGGTGGTGTAGCAAGTAGGTGGTGTAGCAGTTGGTGTAGGCAGTGGTGGTGTGGCAGTTGGTGTAGCAGTTTGGTGTGTGGAAGTAGGTAGGGGTCAGCAGTATACGTGTAGAAGTGGATGGAGTAGTAGTTGGTGTAGTAGTGTGTGGTGTAGTAGTTGGTGTAGCAGTGGTGATGTAGCAGTAGTGGTGTAGCATGGGTGGTCGAGCCCTCAATGGACCTCGGGCGGTGAGTAGGAACGAACCCATAATAAAAACTATGCAAGTGCAACGTAATAAATACATAAAAACAACAAGATAATAATCCTAGGCGTCCAAGGGCCTTCCAGCAAACACTCGGCGCGGCACTCGGTCTGTGGGGCGCCGCAACTCTCTTCTCGGCACTGGTAGTCGAACACACACACGTACACACACGGGAAAGAAATGATAAAAACAGTAAAGGCCCTAAAGGGGTCTGAATTGTCTCCATGGAATAGCTACTTCATTTCAAGTTTATCTAAAAGCACCGACTGAGTGAGGCTCATGACGCCCCGAGAGTGGGGGAAAAAAGATGCATGTCCACAGCGGAAAGTCACGTCTAACTTGATCCTTAACTAAACGGCTACCAACGTTGTGATGTAATGGTGACGTAAGCACGAGATCCTCTATGTACATGCAGAGGAAGTAATTGTTACTGTGGCACCATCACCTAAACCAATCATTCAACACTTGCAGCAAAGAGAAAATATTAATATTTGCTGAAACACACAAGACATCGAGCGTCCCCTCGCCGCCAAGGGACGTGGAGGTTATCTATCACTTGCATTTCAGCTTCACTTTGGCTTCATCGTGTAAGAGGCGGATCTCAGTGTTCCTTCAGCACCTCCGTCACAGGAACTGCCGGGCCTCCAAACACCTGAACAACACTCAAGGAACAAAATAGGTTTAAGTAGAGCGTTTGTTTTCGCTGAGCAAGTCGCCAAAACTGAGCGAATGATTCCGGCGTTTTTTATGCGTCCCCAATGAGCGCCACGTCCCGCAGCCTCTGTTCTGCTCCACGCTGGGTCCAGGGTGGCGTCTCAGCTCTGGCATAGGACTTCGGGGATCTGGAAACTCGACTCTCTGCCGGCGATTGCTGGTACACGCGTCCTTTGCTGGCGTAGATACACAGCATGACAGAGACAATGTTCTTCCTCTTTCACGCCTTTACCGTGCAACGTGGGGTTGAACAGATAAGCACGGAGGAGCAAAGGTGTAAGCGGAGAGAACATCTAGGTGGCGACACACCTGCGAGGAGGACAACACCTTGCTGACGCACTGACTTAAGATGATTGGCTGTCATACACGAAGTTCTGCGCCATGTCTGAGGTTCACCCTTGGTTTACTGTCGGTGCAGTCGAAGGAGGAGGTCAAGTTGGGGATCAGGTTTCATAAAGTTTCTTCAAGAGGTACTCGCGAGCACCCACGAAGGAGTCTTGGGGTCGAGGCCACTCTATCGTTGGTTGTCTTGGGAGAGTATGTGAGCCACCCGTCGCCAGGGCCAGATGGTGAGAGGGTGGGTGATGGGGAGAGTGGGGGAAGGCGACTCCATGGTGGAGAGGTGGGGGAGGACGATGTAAATGAGGTTAATACACCAGCCTTAACTTATGGGGGAATGGATCGGGGAAATGAAGAGCCGGTGGTTGTAGCTGGGGAGAGGGTGGGGTGGGGGGTGTGGGGAAAAGTGAAAATAATCTGGCGAATCAAAGTGGCCGTTTTGAAGGGCGCACATGGCAGTTTGTGGTAGTGGTTGTAGCTGTGGTGGTGGTGGGTGGTGGTGGTGGGAGGGTTGTCCCGGTTGGTGGAGGCACTGCCGCTGGGATCAGAAGTGGCCGCCAAGGTGGGGGTGGGGGTGATTGTGGTGGTGGTGGTGGTGGGTTTCGGGGGGAGGTGCAGGGGGGGGCCCGGTTCAGTGTTGTTGATGCCTTAATCCCTGGGCCGGCGTGCCCCTGGGGCTTTCTGCCAGCAAGCCCGGCCCCCGCGATGGGCTGGCTGGAGGCGGGAGGTCGTCCTGGATCGGGGTTCTTGATGTCCACGGCCTGGGGGGTGGACCCAGGAGGGAAAAAACCACCCCGGGTCCCGTGGCCCATTAACTGGCACGGGGCGCCCCACCCTCGGCCCGGCGGGGACCTACAAAAAGCGTGCCACCCAAGGTTCCCTGCAAATCCAAAAAAATTAAATTAACCAAAAAAAGAAGAGAGGGGGGACCGTCGGGCAGGGGGGAGGGCCTTCTGGCCCCCCCACAACCCCCAGCCTCGGGCCCACCTGGGATCTAAAAAATTGAAGCGGGGTTCGATAACCAAGCCTTTTCTGGTAATCCGTTAAAAAACGATACAACTAAAGGGGGGCCCCCCGGACCCCCCAACCAACCCTTCCCCTTTCAAACCCTCGCCCCGGGGTCCACCTTGTCCAGAGGTGAAGTGGGTTTAGGTTGTTTCCGGAGGAGAGGAAGGGGGGCGTCTCAGTGGTTGTCTTCCCCGTTTTGGCTCCCCCCCATGGGATTGGGTTTCCTTTTCCATGGGGTGGTGCCAATGTTTGGTAAAGTAGACGAGGTGGTTGGTTCGCAAATTGTTCCCCAAAAGGGGGGCGAGGGCTAACTGTGCAATTCGGGTTAGTCGGGTCTTTTTTTTCGAGTCTCCGCCTAGTTCGTTCTGGGTACGTGGGGGGCGGGCAGCCTTTGTTATAGTCAATAACTAGTGTAGTTTGGTAACTTGGCAAAAGTGTTCAGAATAGGGTATGAAAAATTCTAATCTTATATCCCCAGGATGGGGCCCTGGTTGTTTGGGTTGTTGGTTGTTGGTTGTTGTTGGGGTTGGGGGTTTTGTTGTTGTTGTTGTTGTTGTTGTTTTTGGTTTGTTGTTGTGGTTGTTGTTGTTTGTTTTGTTGTTGTTGTTGGTTGTGTGTTGTTGTTGGTTGTTGTTTGTTGGGGGTTTGCTTGTGGCTTGCTGCTGCTTTGCTGCTTTTTGCTTGCTGCTGCTGCTGGCTTGCTGCTGCTGGCTTGCTTGGCTGGGCTGCTTTTTGCCTGGGCTGCTGCCTGCTGTGGGTTGCTTTGCTGCTGGCTGTTTGGCATGGTGGTTTCTGGCTTTCTAGTACAGGGGGGGAGGATTCGCTTAAAAAAGGTTGGGGGGGAAATAAATAGGAAAGAAAAAGGCTGATTTTTTCAGGGAAAGGAGCTCCAAAATATTGTATTATATTGCCCTTATGCAATAGTTTCTGCACAAATTACAAAACCCCACTCGTGGGCATTTTCCTAATCAAAAATGGGGGGGGGCCCCGCCCATTTCCACAATTAAAAAAAACGATTAAACTGAAAAGTTTACTATGATCATTCCCATCCGAGTTTCGTAGGGTAAATAAGATTTTTTTTGTGTGTTGTAACAAATCTATGTGTTTAAGAAGTGTGGGCTGAATACTAAATTGGAAGGCCATTAAAAAAAAAAATTTATTTTTGAAGTTGGGGACATAATTAGGCATAAAATCCAATTAAAGGTGAAGGAATTTTTCGAAAAAAAATATTGTTTTTGGGTTTTGTTTTGTGTGTGAACTTTGGGGAGAACTGTGATGTTTTGTGAAAACACACAGCTCTCTTTAGGTTTAAGGGGGGGAAAAAACGGGGTGTGAAGGGGGGAACCAGGACTGGGAATTGTCTGGCCTCAACCTAGGAGAGGTAAACACATTGGCAAATTTTACCCCCCACCCAATCAACAATGGTCCAGGGTTACAAAGGAGGGGGGGGAACCTGTTGGAAGGGTCTAAAACCATTGATTGTCAAGCATTTATTCAAATATAAAAATTAAAAACAAAAATTTCCACCTTCGGAGGGATCATAACAATTGTTTCAAATTCTGTAAGCCAGTGGCCATCATATAGGGGGGGGGGGGGAACCGGTTGAACCTCCCCTATAATGTCCCATTCAACAAATGGGGACATAATACTCAAATAATATTTCCTTTACTAGTTTCTCCGGAGGGGAAATCATACTTGCGGATTGATATAAAAAAAACAGTAATAGGCTAGCAATATTGGGAGTACACAAATGATCGGAGGGGGTTTCGTGGACACCGGGCAGTGGGGGGGGGACATTTTAGCCGTGGCAAAAGTTGCTGTTTACGGGGGGGGGGGCCGGGCGTTCAACCAAGGCGGGACCCACTTCTTGTTTCAGAAGGTTTGATTGAATGATTTTTAAACCCCAACTTCAGTAGGGCGTTTCAAAAGAGGGGTTTCCCCAGGGGCAAACCCAATTTTTTTTATTCTCCAAATGTCTTTGGCCCAAATTTGGGTTGTTCCATTGAGCGGGTAATTCAAGGGGGAGTTAACATATGGCTGACAGATTACAATCCATCTGTATTGATTGCCAGCTGGCCATACCTATGATTTGAAAAATCCTTTTGGGTTCATGTTACTGGGGTGGGAAACTCATAAAATTACTCTAAAGGAATGGGTGGTACTTTCAATCTAAGGAAGTTTATTATGGGGGTCGTTTTCCCCAAATATCCAACAAGTTCCGAAACCAAATGTCATGGCCCGGAAACATTCCTCCAATTTCTGGTCCTAGCCTTTTGGGGTTGTAGCCCTCTCTCCATATAAATAGTCGCCCATCCAAAAGGGTCATAAAGTTCTGGCAGTGGAAATTTTGACATTTTTCATCAATTGCCGGCGTATAAACAATTGGCAACAAACTCTTGAATGCCGCGGTTTGTTCTGGCCAATTGGGGAACAGGGGTCGGGGGGTGGGGGGGGGGGGGGCCCCCGGTTGAAATTCCCATATCACGGGGTATTCTCGCTTGGAAAATGTTTGGCCAGCATAGAAAAGAGAAAACCTGAACAGTTTCATGGTGTGGTAACTTGAACTCAGCACGCAATAAAAATTCAAAACCTCATTGGGATACGGTCCGAAAGTCTAAACAGGGGGGGGGGCTTCTCACCACTCATCCATGGTCCCCGATTTCCCAGGTCTTTCTTTGCAATTTACCCGCTTGAAAGGTGTTGGTTCCTTTTTGTCATAGGGCAAACCCATGTTGGCCCGGTACCCGACAGGTTGCCTAGGGTAATCTTGTTTCCTACATTTGGTAGTTCATTAACAGGCGGTCTTTGCCCAACAATTAGGAAGAACAAAAAGCTTCTTTTATATTTTGAAAAAAAACTGCGAATTCTGGAAAAACGTAATTTGATTGGGGCGGGAAGGATGATGTGGCCCAATCAGAGGGGGGTCCCCCCCCCCCCCCCAATGGGCCTCTTCATTCCCCTTTCTTTTGTAAGAAAGTTAAATGACTGCATGGGTCCGAAATGTATCATTTGGGGACGGGGAACATTACCATTGGGAACTGGGGGGGGGACTGGGGCCAAATTGTGACCCTCTTCCTCCCAAAATTTACAAGGACTGCACAAACCCCATCTTTCTCCTTTTCCCCAATGGGGGCTGGCTCCGTAGGGGAGTCCCGGAATACTCCTAAGGGCAACCCTGAATTTTCATGGGGGACCCCTCTTGCAACGATCTGGATGTGGATCTGCTTACCAGCAAATTGGTGGGCATACCTTGCCAAAACTCGGGTCAAATTTCAATGGACAGCACCTGAAAAAAACGAGGGGGTAAAATTATTATATAAATCAATATATTATTATTATAATATACTTATTTAATTATAATTTTATGCTAATTAGTACCTCAACTATTTATTTAGTAATATTACTAGTAATAACCCTGTTTATGCTTAAAACTTATTTTAAAACTTCCCAAAAATGAAACCCATGGGGGGGGGCATGGGGGTTTTTCCCACTGTAATAAGTGGGCCCCAAGGGTTATGCCGATTTGGTATTTATTAAACCATATTATCCGTGCAAATGTTTTTTATAAAGCGGTGCCCCATCTCCAAAAATTCTGGAAAAATGGCCCCCCACCCAGTTGCATTTGCAGGAAAAACCCCTTTGCACAGTGGGGGGAAACAATGCTTTTCTGGGTTTTTCTGGAGCTCCCCTTTTGAAAAAAAATTCAGGGGGGCTTTTTTTTTCTTTACATATTTCTATTTTTCTTAGGGTTTTCGTTTAAAATTTTACCCTAAGACTCTGTAACTAAAGATCATATTGCAACCCTGTTCCCCAGCTCCCCCCTCCACCGCCTTCCTTAAGCCCGTCTCAATGGAAAAACATAATCAAGGGGACGAAAAACACGCGGGAAAATTGGCCCGGGGTCTATTGGTTCAGTATATAAGAAACTTGGTTTTTGAAGGAAAACCATTTTACGGAGGGGGTTGGGGGGGAAAATAGCCAAAAAACTTCAAAAAAATAATTATTAAATATTTTTTGTTTTTTGTAAAAGTGGCGAGGGGGAAAAAAAAAATTTTGGACAAACAAAAAGTTAATTCTTCTTATGTTAGGTCTTATTATTCGGCCTACCGAAGTGATTGGAGAGTGGGGATAAACCAATTGTTTGGGTGCTTTTGGTCTAAATCTGTGACTCGAATTCAATTAGTTTTTCGTTTTTATTCCTTTTTCTATAGGTTTTGGAAATGTAGTGTTGGTGCATAAAACATTTTTATTTCCCTCCTTTCACTAGTGCCTTATTATTTCTGCCCTAACCGGATGTATGCCCAAAGAGATAAGGGGAAATGTGGGTTTTGTTAGTTTTATTCTATAATGTGAATCGGAAATTCATTAAGTTTCATAGTAATTTTAGTGGGGGCAGATTAATTGGTTTGTGCATTATTAATTTATTCCTCTCTGTTAGGCCTATATTTCTGGGCCTATTTCTGAAGTATTTGCCCCCGAGAGGGGATAAAAATTGTTGGGCATCTTGGTTCCTATTCCTTTGACCCCCCCCCCCCCTGTAATGTCATTTTATAAAGTTTTCGGTGTTTATTTCTTAGTTTTTCAAGCATATATTTTTGTTTTCTTTAATATGGTTGGTGTATTATTTCTTTGGCATTGGGATTTTTCCACGCGGTGTGTTGTGTGAGGTTTGGGTTTCATGCGGTCCCTTGGTTGGGGGGAAGTGCCCAAGTTTATGGTCTCCCCTGATAAGTCAGGTCCCCATAATAAAACGGTTTCTTTAAAAAACTCCAAATGAAAAATAATTTCCAATCAGCGGGCGGTAATGGTTTTTTTTATATTAATTAGCAAATTACTGATTAAGGGGAATATCCGTTTGGAGGAGGGGAAAGAACCCCCAATCAAAAATACGAAAAAATTTTTAATGGGGACAACATTCCGATGGCGCCCTACACGGCCATAAATTTTTTTTTTTCCCACCGTCTTATTCATGACTTAACCCACATTTCCGGGAAGGGGAGTTTATACCTCATCAAATTCGTGTTCACATCCTTTCGCCATTCTCCATCGGGCCATTTTAGGGGGAAAAACTCATTGGACAGGGGGAAAATTAACCGCGTTTTCGGGGGGGGTGGGGCAAATTTTTCCAATCTTTATATATTTTATAAACGCATGAAGGCAAAAAATATTCTATCCTGTCAAATTAAAGGTGTAAAAGGCCAAACCCGCGCAGTTTTCTTTATCGGGGTGGGGGGGGCGTTGTGTGTGGTGCTGTTCGGGGGGACCGAGGGGGGGGGGCAAGGTGGGGCCCGGGAACAATCTTGCCCCCGGTCGGCGGCCGGGCCCAATCACCCCACTCGCCACCACACCCCTCCCGTCTACAATGGGGGGCAAAACCCAACCCCCCCCCCCTTGCTCACAACCCTCCCGCCCCTCCTTTTCCCTGGGGGCTTCCCTCCCCTCTGATCCGTCACCTCCTTTTGTGCCCGCTCAAAAGGTGTTTCGAAGAATATGGGAAAAATTCTGGAAAAAATGGGAAAATTCACGTTCCGTGGAATGATGGGCGAAGGGCGGGTGCGGAGAGGTGGGGGGCTGGGGGGGTGGGAGGGGCGGGGAGGTGGGGCTGGAGGTGGAGGCGGGGGAAAAGGGTGGGAATGAAAGGGAGGGGGAGGAGGAGGGAAGGGGATTAAAAATAAAAAAATCCAGGACAACTAGGGACTCTTACCGGGGGGGGGGGACCTCCGAGGGGGGAGGACCAACCGGCCAAGGGCCAACCAGCCTAATATTTATGCCCTTTCTTCCTCCCCACCGGTATAATATGTTGGGAGGTGGGGGGAAAGGGGCAAAACGCAAAAATGAAAAATAAGGAGGGAGGGAGTACACAACCCCCCCACAACACACCACCAACACACAACCCAACACAACACCCACCCCCCCGAGACCACCACCACACCCAACAACCACCCACCCACCCCCAACCCCAAACACACACACCCTCAACACCACCCCAACCACCACACACACCACACCACACACCACAACAAACACCACCCCACCCAACCCCAACCACACAACACACACCCACAACCACAACCCACCACCCACACCCCACCACACACACAACAACCAACCCACCCCCCCCAACACACACCCAACCCCACACACACCCCCCACACACCACCCCCCACCCACACACCACAACCCCACCCAACCACACACAAACCAACACCCAACACACCAACACACCCACCACCACCACCACACACACACAACACACCACCCACCCCACACCCCACACACCACCACACCACACACACACACACACCCCACAACCATCACCACCAACCACACCACACCACCCCACACCAAACAACACACCACCCCACCACAAACCACAACAAACAACAACACACAACACCACACCCACAAAACACCAACCACACACAACACACAACCCACACAACCAACAACCCCCCAACCAAACACCCACACAAACACACCCCCCACAACAACACCACACCCACACACACCCCAACCAACACAACAACCACCCACACCACACACACACACACACCCCACCCACAAACACACCCACAACCAACACCCACAAACACCACAACCCACCCCACCATCAACACCAACAACCCACCACCCCCACACACAACACAACACACACCACTCTCTCTCCTCCCTCACATTCATCTGGGGGATAAGGGAGGGGGGATAATGTTGCCACACTATGAGAAATAATTATGTTCAGGGACAGGAATTAATGTATCGGGCCCCCATAGATATCCAAATTAAAATAAAATACAATAGAGGGGGAGGTTTGGTGAGTAAGGGAGGTTGATTCCAATAAATTTTGGAAAGGCAGTGCCCGAGCAGGTGGTTTCCTGGGTGTAGGAGGGGGTCCCTCCCAGGGGGGGGGGAACAAAAAACCACCGCAGGGGCGCGGGGCGGGCGGGGGCCGGGGTCGTGGTGGGCGGGGGCGGGGTGCGGGGGCGGGGCCCCCCCCCCTGGGCCCAGGGGTGCAGGGGCCATGGGGGGAACACCCTGCGGCCTAAAGGTGGGGTGGGTAAACCGTGAGGGGTTTCGATTCCCTTTTGGCTCCAGTGCTTAGCATGGGAAAAAAAATGGGAAGGCATTCTGACCCCGCGGTATAAAAAAACGGGGGGAAGGGGAACTTCCCCCCCCACAAAAAAAAAAAAAATCCAAAATGAAATAGTTGGATGGAAAAATTCACATGGGGGAATAAATACAATTAAAAGCTTGTCCCCTTGCAGAAAGTGTATAAAAAATTGAGGAAAATAACGTCAAGCAAAGAACTGCCGTAAAACGTAAATTATTTTTAAAAACAACAAACCCAAACAACAACAAAACAAAAAACAACAACAACAAAAAAAAACAAACCCAAAACAAGCCTAAATGAGTGTGGGTGGTTGTGTTGTGTGTGTGTGTGTGTGTGTGTGGTTTTTTCTGGTTCGTGTTGTTGTGTGTGGGTTGTTGTGGTTGTGTTTGGTTGGTGTGTGTGGTGTGGTGGGTGTTGTGTTGTGGTGTTGTGTGTGTGGTGTGGTAACCTCCCTTCTCTTATTCCATTCCACAAATATGGATCAAAAGAAAAATATGTGAAAATTCCCCCCCCCCCCCCCCTTAAAAACAACAACCCTTTTAAAATTTTCCAAGCTAACGGGAGGTTCTTCCCTTGTGGCTCCGGAAGGGGGGTCGGGGATAGGGCGGAGGGTGGGTCTATGTTGACCGGGGCCGCCCAGGGGGGGGAGGGGGAAGTGCCGCCACTTTTGAGCCAAGGCCATTGTTGCCCGCCGGCGGGGGGCGGGCCGCCGTTGGCTGGCCCCTACACCGGAGAGAGGAGAGAGGGAGAGGAGGAGAGGGGAAGAGAGGAGACGGAAGGAAGGAGGAGAGGGGGAAGGGAGAGAGGGAGAGAGGGAGAGGGGAGAGAGAGAGGATGAGAGACGGAAGAAGGAGGGAGGAGGGAGAGGGAGAGGAGGGAAAGAGAGGGTGAGATGGAGAGGAGGGAAGCGAGGGGAGAGAGGAGGAGGAGAGAGAGGGGGGGGAAGAGGGGAGGGGAGGAGGAGGAGGAAGAGAGAAAGGAAAAAGCGGAAGGGCGTGCGAGAAGAGAGAGGAGGAAGAGAAAGGGAGCGGAGAGAGAGGAGAGAGAGAGAGGGAGGGCATGTTATGAGAGGAGTGAGGGGAGGGGGGGGGGGAGGGGAAGAAAGAGGAGGAGAGGAAAAGAGGAGCAGAGGAGGGGGGGAAGAAGGAGCAGAGGAGGAAGGGGGGAATGGGAAGGAAGGGAGAGAGAGGGAGAGAGGAGAGGTGAGGAAAGAAAGGAGGAGAAGGAGGGAGAAGGGGGGAGAGAAAGGAGGGGGAATGGGAAGGAGAGGGGAGGGAGAGAGGGGAGGTAGGGAGGAGTAGGGGGTGGGGGGAGAGGGGCAGGAGGGGGCCGGGGGCTTATGGTGGAACCAAAGGTTCACACAAAAGGGAGGTCACAGGGGGCGCAAGGGTGGGGGGACTGGCTCCTGTGTGTAAGGGGGTAGTTGGCACATATGGTGCGTGGTCGGACCTCCGAAATAGGGGTTCTTTGAAGTGTCAAAGGGGGCGGTCGGTAGGGCGAAAAATTCAGCGGCAAGGTGGACTGTTTAACCCCTTGTCTAATTGGATTTGTGTAGGATATAAAGAATATATACTAGATAGAATATATATAAATTTAAGATAAAGAATATATAACTATATAAGTTTATAATAATATATATATATATGATATATATATATAATATATTATATTTATATATATATATATGATAATATTATAGATATATTTCTTTTTTTTTTTTTTTTTTTTTTTTTTTTTTTATATATATATAATGTTAATATATAAACCATTTTCAGTTTTATTGGCCCCATTTAGAGGGATTTCGGAAGGGGTTTATTTTTGTTTTTCATTTAAATGTGTTTCCTGAAGTTTTCTTTCCCAAAAACAAAAACTGGCCTTTTCCCACACCAAGCAACTGGGACGTCGGCGGTTTTCATTGTATTGTTTTCTTGAACTATTACTATTCTACTTTTTTTAATATATATTATTTCAAAAAAAAAATTTCCATGCCCCTGGAAGGTAGTTACGCAGCCTTCTGTAAAAATGCTGCTCCCACAGGGGAGGGTTCCACTTGGAGGATTCTTGAATGGAAAAATACATTTTATGGCTAATTCAAAAGAATATTATTCACAACTGAAAATGCAATTAAAAATTCTTAAAAAATTGACATTTGAAATCTATTTTCCATTTGCTTATATAAGAAAAACCACTGCATGTTCTGGTGTGCTTTTTTTCCCCCCACTGGATAGGAACGGGGGCGTAATATGGAAAATTGATTCATATCAATCAGATTTTGGATCCTATTTGTGCTTCAAAGTTTACTGGGCTAAAAATATCTCAAAGAAAAAAATAATATTTTTTATCATAAATCCCCCCCACGTTCCCCAAAAAACAAATGGTGGCGCCCTCCAAATCTTTGCTGGAGAAATTTCAACAAAGCTATAAGCACGTTTTCATTTATGTAAAATATTTTCAATATGGAATTTCCTGAACATTCTAAATAATGGGGGATATGCAAGGCTTACGAAGGGGGGACCCAAATTTGTGCAGGGGCTTTGGTTTTGGGGGCTCCATTCCCCCACCTGGCCCGGCTTGCCATGATGGTCTATAGATATTCTCAGGGGGGGAATCCCTCGAAATTTGTAGGAAAGACTCAAGGATCTTTGGTTGAAAAAGTAATGTGAGCTGGATAACCATTTTTTTTAATAGTTGGCAAATCACTAACCGGGCCTCAGGTAAAATAAAAGAACGGACGCTTGGTTTGGAGTTACTTTCCTTTTAGTATTTGGAAATGTACATTCCAGGGGAGGAAAAACGCATGGATAAAAACAAGGGGCTATGGCTGTGTGTATCGCGGGAGGCTGATAGTGGTTACCTTTTGAGGGGGCCAACTTGGGGGCCCACGGATGATGGGGGGCACCCTTCCCCCACTATGGGGGGGCCCACTCGTGTTGTGTGTGTGAGGAATTATTTCTAGCCAGCTAAGGGGGGAGAGTGGACAAACACCGCAAAAAAGCCTTGGGATGTACGTAGGTCAAAAGCATGTTTACCGTAAAACATAAAAGCCTCTCTAATGGAAATTATGTTTAAGATAAAGTGATTAAGGGGGGGAATCGAAACTATAAAAGGCACCATTAAAACACAGGATGAAATTAAAATATAGAAAAAAATAAATTAAAGGTGTTTTATGTTTGAGGGGCTTTTGAGAAAAATTAAAAAATCACATTTTTTTTCTGATTTAGGTCTGTTGCACTTTTGGAAAATTGTAGTGGGGCCTTTTGGGAAACGGCCTCAAAAATACATTCCAATGGGGACTGATGTTCATAACATCCCACTTATTAAAATCTAACAAACATTAGAAAAAAGTGTTGTGGGCCGTAAAAATCACAGGGGGGGGGAGGGGTGGAGGGGGCCCTCTTCCAAAAAAGCCCCGGATAATTTTCTGGAAAATTTTAGGTGGACCCTATGGTTTGTAGTTTTGGGCATTTTTATTATTTTTCATGGAGTAAAAAAAATAGTTGATCCCCCCCCCCCCCCGAGTTTTTAAAAGAAAGTTTAAAACGGGAACCTTATATTAAAAATCTTTCGCTAAAAGAAAAGTTAAACGAATCTGATAATTTTCTAAGGAACTTCTCTTAGTTGGTTGTATATAGGGGTTCAAGGGAGGAAGGGGGGGAGGGGTGTTTCTCAATGGGGGAACTTTTTCTTATTACAGTACACCTTTGTAGGCACCCATAGGTAACACCCATGGGCCGTGGGAATGGAAAGTAAAAACGGGGGGCAATAGGTGGGAAAAAAAATGAAAATTAAATGAAATTTAAAATTTAAGTATATAAAAAATTAGGGATAAAATTAAGGAAAATAACATAGACAAAGGGGCAAATTTCAGGGGAACTTCAGCGTCAGCTCTGGATTCTAAACTCAAACAAAAATTACCCACACTGCCCCCCCCCCCCCCCTTTGTGGGAAAATGGGCAGGGGTGGGCCGCCTGTTTGGTGGTGGGAACAATACAGGGCCCGGACAGAAATCACTCAAAAACATCAAAAACAGGGTTCCTTTTTGTCATCCCCAAAAGAAAATAGTGTTGAGGGAATGATTTTTACCAAGCGGGCACAAAAATGGTATGGGGAAATTTACGGATGAAGAAATGACAAACACTATTGTAAAACAAAATAAAAAAAAAAGTAGAAAAATATCCGGGACGGCTACATTCAAAAATAAAAAAATCGGATTCCTGCCTGGGGAAGCCTTACAGACCAGGAAAGTGGTTATATATACAATTTGTTTTGTGCAATTTGGAATAAGTTTTGGCATTGATAATTAGAAGTCCACATGATATTTTCCAGCATTTTACAATGGGCTAGATCTGGTGGATTTCAGTGGGGTACCATTTCCAGTGATCCTGTAACCACACACAAAGGTCACCTTACCGTAGAAACCCACTATAGGTCCGCCCCAACTGGCAATTTTCCATGGTCGCCAACGCCAAAATAATTAAGGAAAATTATAGCATCACTTTATGATTTTTTATGTGCCAAATGAGATGGATTACACAGTAGGTTAATCATGGGTGGGACTGATACAATTTATAACCTGTTTCAGGTTGTGTTTATTGCTTTGTATCTGCAATTGGTAATATAAACGGTTTCAATTTCCTACTCGTTTTATTTTTTTTTCCCAGGCCGGCGGACCTCCCGGGGGGACGACCGGTGCGGAGGGAACAATTCAGAACATTTAAAAACACTTAAATGGGCCGGGACCTATTTGTAGATCGGTCCCACTTGGTACAGTTTTTGTAATTTTGTAATTTATGGCCAATAAACTATGGGGGGGGACAACAGGATGAACGACCACAAAAAAATGACCACCAGGACTTCTCCAGAAAAAGGGGTCCCCTTATAAACTTTTCCTGGAAATTTTCATGGGTATGTAGGAAAATGTAAGGTATAAAAAACCGCCAACCCAGGTTGAACGTTTGTTACATCGGGGAAAAAAAAAAAAAAACGTGTGTCCTGGGCGGATTTTAGTGTAAACCTGTGTACAATGTACGCCCTGAAAGGGAGAGGGAGGGGATAATCATCTTGGGAGGGTCCCACCCAAAATAATATTTAAAGGAAAAATATCGTATTTTTATCTTTCATAGGTGTGGGGGTGGGACAAGGGACAATATAATGGAAAATTATGAAAATTAGGTATAAATGGGTCAAAAATAAATCTGAAATGCGTTGTAGAAAACCAAAAAAGAACTTATATAGAAACAAATTAAAAATTAAATAAAAATTGGGAGTAATGAAAAGAAATTAGGGAAAGGCAAACAGAATCTAAAAAAAATGAAACCTATGGAAGGGAAGGGAAGGGGATAGATAGCCCTAACAACACTAGTTTAAGCTTCCCAAACCTAAAAAAATAAAAAGTAAAAAAAAATGTAACAATTGGGTTAAAAGAGGATCCCAAACAGGAGGGGCAAAATTCAAGTAAAAGTTCAGCGTAAAAGGTAGGATTCTAACCAGTGTGAAAAAAAAGAAGGGAAAAAAAAAAGAAAAAAAAAAGAAAACATGACAGACTTTTTATGGAAAAACTAGCCGCAAAAAGGCGCCGCCCTCCGGCGGAAATTTTTGGCTAGCTCCTGCGGAGGGCATTGGTGGGCCTTTTGGCCCCCCCACCTGTGTTTGGTGGGCCTTCGGCCCACCAACATGGACTCTCCAGATAGCCCCTTTTAACTTTCCTGAAACATGGATGTAGAAATTGTATGTATTTCCCCCCCCCCTTCACTCACCCATTACCCATACCCCCCAACCCATTCACATCACCCATTAAACCCCTCACACCCCCACCCATTCCCCTCACCCTTACCCCACCAACACCCCAACCCATTCACCTTCCCCCCATTAACCCATCCCCCCCCCCACCCATTCACTCACTCATTACCCCATCACCCCCCCACCCATTCACTCACCCATTACCCATCCCCCCACAAACCCCATTATCACTCACCCATTACCCATCAACCCCCCCACCCATTCCCCCCCCCCCATCACCCATCACCCCCAACCCATCACCCCCCACCCCATTCACTCCCCCCATCACCCCCACACCCATTACCCATTCCCCCCCACCCATTCACTCAAACCCCTTACCCATCACCCTACATAAAGGCTTCCTCAATTCCGCAGCCCACTTTTTGTTTTCAACAATTCTCGCTAAATAGGCTGCTAAAAAAAAAAAAAAAAAAAAAGGGGATCGGATCATCTCATAAGTGGGCTTTATGAAACCTTCCCCTGGTCGACCCGATTCCAAAATGTGCCATATGAGGTGTTTGCGGCCACGGGGCGGAACCTATCCCCCAACACCCCACACACACACACACCCCACCCCACAGACCCGACAGACAGACAGACCCGACAGACCCGACACACTTTCGCTTATATTATTATAGAAGAAAACTTTTTATAGGTTTCCCTATAATAAAATAAATTCCTCGTCTCATAAAGGCGACAAAAAAATAAACTCAGAAAAACATCAAAAGGCTTCTTTTTTGTCATCTACAGAAAAGATGAGAAAAGATCCTACCAGCGGCACAAATGGTATGCAAATTGCTATGAGAAAGAAAATTACTGTTGAAATAATGCAGAAATATCCGACTCGGCTACAAATTTCCAAAATAAGTCGTATCTGCCTGGAAACCTACAACCAGGAAATTTTTATATATACATTTATGCCTTGGTTCAGTTTTGCATTGATATTGGGGCTCACATATTATTTTCAGTGTTTACAATGGCTAGATTGTTTCAGACATTCAG
>JACEEZ010019661.1:0-12500 GCA_016584305.1 Chionoecetes opilio
GCCTTCGAACGGTGATCCCCCCCGTTCGTGTGACCCACCCCACCCTACAGAGAAGAGAGAGAGAGAGAGAGTTCTAGCTGCACACAAGCTGGGGACGAGACCCTTTACTTGTACCGCTGTTGCCGCTTAGCGGACAAGCAAGTTCATTTCCCACCTGACATGCAAGGCCATGCCTTATTTTCTTATGTTTCTTATGTTCTTATGTTCTTATGTTCATACCTCCTCCCTTCCCTTACCTTCTCCTCCTACCCCTTCCCCTACCTCCTTCTCCTCCTCCTCCTCCATCTTCTCTTTCACTCTCACCCTCCTCCTCGCCCTCTTAATTCTTATTGACGTCACTTCCCCCAGCGCGGCAAAAGGGAGGTGAACGTTACCTTCTGTCTCTTTACCTTGTATCATACGTTATTAGCGCAATTTTTGACGAATTTTGGTAAAATACTCCAACGATTCGATACTTCGTGCTTCCTTCAAGCACATAGCTGGTGAAGCACTCACAGTTTGGCATCGACAGATTCGATACGCCCACAAGGCCCCACATATATGACTCATACCGCGCGGCCAATAAGGCTAACGTATACGTCTCATACGTGTACAGCAAATCCATTGTTCTTAACTTCTTTGATATCCGACTACTGATATCGAGTCGAAGTATATATATAGCCTGCACACAACATTCATTCTCATGATCATCTACAGTTGCTTCGCAAGGGCTGCAAGCTTCTGAATCGGTAGGAAATAATGTTATTTATTTATTTCATTTGTTAATTGTCCATTTGCAAATAGCAAAATATCAAGTAGCCAGTTGATATCTGTAGCAATAGAGGATTCCCAGCTGAACGAGAGGGACTTGAACAAAATACATTATCAGCCTGTTGCGTTTCAACTTTCAAGAAAGCTGAAGTGAGCAATATGTGTGCCATTTTTTTTTTTTTTTTTGGAAAATCTAGTAACAAAAATATTTTTTATTAGAGATTTGACTGGGAATACAGTAAAGCATATTAGCAATCCTGTGGCAGAAACAGATTTGTTGTTGGGTGTGTCGGCTGCTGCTACTGAGTGGTGTCCGAAATGAGCTGCCTTTTACTGTAAGCGTTGTGCCCATCTATCCAGTGTGTTATAGTGGTTGTCTTTTGGGAACACGTCCCCCTACTGAGGACCTTCAGGACCTCCAATAAGGTGCCTCCTTCAGGGGAGGCGCCGCCGCAAGGTAGGAGGGACGTTTGAAGGTGTATATTATGACGTAATTTCTTTTATTTATTTGTTGTTATTTGTTGTTATTTATTTTTTATTACAATATATTCAGGGTTAATTTGCAGAGAGGTTCTTAAGTATTTTTTTTGAAGGAAAATGAGGTAAATATGCAGTTTCAACCAATACTCGCCTGACGTAACTGGGGGGGGGGGGGGGGGCTGCGCCGCTGCGACCCCCCAGATCCCCTTCTATTTCACTAACTTAACGTGGGCATTGATTTACGTAGCCTAATCTCGATGGGGGAGGTTTCGCCCCCCAGACCCCCCTTGTGTTATTTTTCATTTCTAACCGCTGTATGTAGGGGTACTTAAGAGTCTTGTAGATAATTATAATCAGTCCTTTGCAAGCCTGATAAAACCTAAGAACATAACCTCCAGCAGTTCAGCAGAATGCCCATCAACACCGTGAGCTTTTGTCCCTGGTGACGCAACTGTGTGATAGAAAAACCTACGCGTGCCCATCAAGGAGAGCTTGAAGGGCGGCCTCTTGACCTTCGCCACCACCGCCCTTGGGGGCCTGCTGGCAGGGCCGGTGGGCCTCGCTATAGGTGAGCTGCTGCACAGGTGTCGTATATGTGTATTTTCATATTGAACATATATGCTTATGAGGTAATCCTTGATATCGAAGCATAATGTTGGAAGGACCAATGTAAAAAAACTAACTAACATAGTGCTGCCTGCACCTTTGCTGAGCTCATTTTATATTTAGGTAGGTAGCTCTACTAATTGTAAGATCCAGTTAATAGTGTGTAGGGACATTATTTACACAGTGAACCTGTGGTAAGAATATATTATGTATGGGGAGCAGGTTTGTTTGATTTTTTTTATCTCTTAAAAAAAATCAAAAAAATCTTGATTTATTTTGATTTAAAATTGGATTTATTTGATTTAAATCGATTTATTTTTATTTTATTGATTTGATGTTCTACCTGAAATCTAACTACTACAGGATATTGTTTATAGCATATTTATAACTAAAAAGAGATAGAATAATGAATTAAAAATGCATATGACATGAATATAACATATAATGCATATAACATCAATGAAATATATCGCAATTCAGAAATATTCCCAGCAATGTTTCTTCCGGTTTCTTGTGGCGCACGGGTTTTTTGGAGGCGAACGGCCTCGGGAACATGCCCGGCGCCACCTTCACGGGGTCGGGGGCTCCCGTGAAGGTGGCGGCGGTGTAGTCCCCGGGCCGTATGTTGCCGGAAGCCCGTGTGCCGCAGGAAACGGAAGAAACATTGCATAGTACGGAGAGTGTATCCTGCTGAGTGCCCCACACTCCTCGTCAGGATGGACAAGCTAGTCCTCGTGCCGCACGCCAGCAGCACGAACACTCTCCTCTCTTCCCCCTCATCCCCGACGCGTAGCAGCCTGCTGCGCCCCCCCACAACGAAGAGTGTATCCTGCTGAGTGCCCTTTTCTACCCGCACTCCTCGTCAGAGATGGACAAGCCAGTCCTCGTGCCGCACGCCAGCAGCACGAACACACTCCTCTCTTCCCCCTCATCCCTGACGCGTAGCAGCCTCCCTGCGCCCCCCACACGAAGAGTGTATCCTGCTGAGTGCCCTTTTTCTACCCCACACTCCTCGTCAGGATGGACAAGCCAGTCCTCGTGCCGCACGCCAGCAGCACGAACACTCCTCTCTTTTTCCAAAGCATCTCTCTGACGAGCTCAAGCTAGCCCGTGGTCCTCCCTGCTGGAGGTCCGATAAAAAAAAAAGTTGTTGCATATAACAGTACATACACTCAAAACTGAGGCACCGCCTCGGTACAGAGGGAAGGCAGCAAAACTAGTTTCCTTTTGAAGTCCATGAATAAACACACTCCTCACACTCCCGCTTAAATTCTTTGTTTTGGTCTAACCAATTAAATTAAAGTGGAAATTTGTTTATTATATGCAGTTACATGGTACTTTCTTTTAGCTACTGGATAATAAACTTATGAAAAGGAATTTGTACTGGTAATTTTAAATTTATCTATACTTTTTCTTAATACCTACTGCTAATTCCACTATGCACTATACATTGATTTAAATAAAAATGTTATATAATTTTTTTGTTGTAGTAATAATTACTTTGCCGTTTGAACAAAAGAATATTTTTTTGTTTGATAATCATAATGCACATTAAACTTTGATTAATATCACTTTGGCTTTTTATAAACAAAAGTAACATGCACATTCAACTTTTGGTTATAGTAGTGTGGCTTTTTATACAGTACAAATAAAATATATATATATATATATCTATATATATATATATATATATATATATATATATATATATATATATATATATTGAGAAAAATATATTTCTGATGTGAAAACAGCCACATGGCAATTTGCTATCTAAAAGTGCCACAGTGGATTCCCCCGCACCACTCATTTAGTCTCATTATGATATAATTATACTACAATGATAAAATTGGTGTTCATAAAGCCCATTTGCTTAATTTTCCTTCTTTCCCCTCTCGTTTTCAAATAATGATAAGGTTATGATTTAAATAAGTGATTTAAAAAAAAAAAAAATCATTTGATTTAAATCAGATTTAAATCAGCAATTTAAATCAACTTGATTTAAATCAAACAACCCTGATGGGGAGACTGTTTAAACTAGTGATTAATAATTATTCATGTGCCTGAAGGGAGGGTCTGTAGCCTGCAAGTCCAATTCTAAGACCAATTTAAATGCCGTGTCAAGAATTAAGGAAAAATTCTTATGCCTGTTACATTTTCAGCATGATACATATTATGTCTTTCCCTGAAATGCATAGCCAAATGGATTTCTAGTAGTTGTGGTGCTCGTTGGTTTTGCAGTGATGAAACCGGGAGGTGGTTGAGGAGGGAGGTTATCCAAAGAGAAGCGAGCAATCTTCCGCTAGTGTTGTTGTAGTCTATTTTCCCTTTTTTTAGAACAGAGGATAGGCCAAACACACCAGAGTGAGGGGCTGGTGTTAGGATAAGGCCACAGGGCAACGGATCCTGAACCCGCCGGCAAACACAGCGTGCGCTGTTGTCACATGTCTCAAAATTTACAGTGTTTGCAACAGCATGTATGTGTAGGGAATTCTTAAGGGCATTGAATATCACATATCACATACCCACACCTCCCTCCCCCTTCACGCCGTAGCGGTAGTCGCGAGCGGGACTCCTTTTCTTTGAGCCTCTGAAAAAACAGGCCGGGTTCACAGGGGGGTTGAATGAAAGGGGACTTGATTTTCTCGTCCGAGCAAAGGGACACAGGGCACCCCCCCCCCCCCCCCCCCCCCCCATGTGGGGGGAAGGGTGTCGTCAATAGGGTTGGAACGGATCGGAGGAATATGGGGGAAACGACGGTTTCGCCACAGAGCCGCCCACTTATAGGGAGACGCACCTCGAAGTACATGGATTCCAGTTGCAGCAGCCAATATACAACCCCGACCTTGTCCCAGCGTGGTGTTTTGATGTCGGGTCCTGGGACACGGACGGGTCTGGCGACACACAGCCTGGGGTAGGGGGCGGGCATACATGCTGGTCGTACTGAGCGCTTGACCTGCTCAGCTAGGGCGACAGCTCGGCGATAAGTACTCCTGTGCGGGCCTTGCACTTCTCTGAGGAAGGATCAGGGATGGGCAGGGACACAGGAGCGGAGCGGGTGGCCAGAAAAGGTCCATCGCACCGGAGGGGATCGTCCCGTGAGGATGTGTTAGCGGGTGTTGCAAAGCTCCAGGAGACCCTGTCAAAACTTCACTGTAGTCGTTGACGTTAGGGCGCCCGTCTGAGGATGAGGTGTTTGCCGGACTTGACGCGCCCGCCTCGGCGTGTTGGGCATTAGACTGGGGGTTCTAAGCGGCGAAGAAGAGAAAGAAAACTGCGTGGTTAGTGGTAGAGACAGACACCCAGCGCTCGTGCAGTTCTGGAAAAAGACAGTGTGGTTGAATTGGTGGCCGCCGTCAGTCCTGAGGCGGAAGCGGGGAAAACCAACATCCCGGAAGAGTACCGGCAGCAGGAAGCCATTATGGTGTGCGTGGCGCCACGGGTGGCCCGGTAGCTATCGGCCCCGCCAGGGGACGCCGGACCAAGGGCCACCCGGGGGGAGAGGTCTGTCCGCGATTGACCCAGGAACCGAATTCCCGGGGACGGAGAGAGAAAAAGTCTGCGGAGGGAGATGGCATCGCCCAAAGCCTGGAGGTGGTCCGTCGTTGGTCATCGCAACAAGTAGTGGTTCCTGTTGCTGACTGGGCTGTAGGATCTGGCATGATGGTCTCGCAGGCTTGGACGGTGCTTCTGGTAATGTCGGCATCGATACTGGCCAGAAGAAAGTCTGCTGTGCCCGGCCCGCTCGTGGCTGCGACCACCTCGGTGACTGTCGTGCTAGCCGAGCAAGGGTCGGCGGCGGTGTCGGACTGCAGGAACCACAATTCTCTGGCCATATAGGACCAGCTCCCCGTCTGCCGTACAGGCAGTCACGGAATTTCCAGTAGGGGGATTAGAGAGCTGTGCAGGGTGTTGTTACCGATTTAGGAGGGAATCCTGATGTCACGCATCCCGTAGGCGGGTGTACGGACGGGTTCTGTCGCTGCTGTGGCTTGGATGTTCTTGGATAGTCCTATCGGCCGTCTTGGTTATGGCGGATCGAGGTGTGAAGTGGTTCCGGATCTGGTTGATGGCGTTGAGGACCCCTTCAACGCCGAGCTCTGAGGTGTTAGTGCGGATTCGGGCACACCAGACTCGTCCTCTGGCGTACTGCGTTCGGGGCGGCTAACCTGGGGCTCGTGACAGGCGCATCGGGTGGATGCAGAAAGAGCTGTTCCAGGCACGCCACACGGCCGTAAATAGGTGGCCAAAACCTTCTCCTTGAGTGGTTGGAGGCGCTTTTGAGGGTTTCAACCGCGTCCAAGGTGTAGCGGTTGAGAATAACTATTTTGTGTGAGAAACATTCTTCGCAGCCCCCACACCGAGGCACTATTAAGGCATGGCATCTCTTTCCCATCTTCAGGCCAATCAGGGGGGGCGCGATTCTAAGCAGGTGAAGAGGCAATCCTATTTGTTCCATCTATTACCTGTTGAGTTTTTTTATATTTAGTGCGTTGTGTTGATTTTCTACTATAATAGATTTACAGATTCAGTTAGGGTTGGTGGTCCGTTATCTAACAGGTGAAGGCTCCTGATTAGACAGGCCTATCAAGTCAAGGCCTGACACTTCAACATGGGCAGCCACGGCGGCGGACGAGAAGCGCGTTTAGTTCGAATTGGTGGATCACATACCAGTCTCGGCACCTTACCTATTATGTCAAGGGCGAAGGAATCTTGAGCCACACTGAACGAAGTTGTGCACAGTGGGTCCCTGGTCACAAGTGGTCTTTGCATGTATGTGAGTTCGTTGTAACCCAAGTCCTGTAGAGGCGAGAGAGGCGTCACGTTGAACAGAAATTAAAACTGAAATGCTGGGTTTCCCATAAATTTGAAAGCACGAAGTAATAATCGGGACTGGTCGGAAGCTAGTGCCATCTTGACACGACTGTAATGGCCTCGTCTGTGAATCCAGTTGTCCAAGATAAAGTTGTTTATCCGGGCTCATACCATGGGGGGGGTTTATGTTGGTCTTGGCTCGGCGGGCGCCAGCCGGCACGTATTGGCTGGGGGTGATACTCTGATGCAGTCTGGGTCCACCTATGTCGCGACCTGAATGGTAGCGCACCTGAGGAGTCATGTCAAGGTTCGCGGAAGGCGCGAAAGTGGTCCAGAGATTAGGCACGACTTCTGTACTAATTCAGGGCCACGCCTCAGCTGAGAGTTTATACCGTAGAAGAAGCTCACACTAGGCGCTGGCGACCACAAAACTTGTCCTTATGAAGTGTTTGATCTACGTACTTTGCGACATAAGTGAGCGATTCTGAGGTGAATTAAGTCGTTGGAGGTTTTAACGGTGGGTTGTAGGGGAAGTCGTCGTCACTTTTCCCATCGAAGAGGAGAATGTCACGGTCAACCACCTTAAGCGCAGTTATCTACAGTGCCTGCAGGGACCAGGGTCCGACGCGGGAGGACATTAAGAGCGTCGCGGTAGCCAAGAAACCCATGGGACCTCCTGCAGTGTTGAAAGCGGCCGTAATGGTGTGATAAGGATCGGTGTCATGGTTTGTTGGGTCTGTCCTGGTGTAATTCCAACTGCCAATACGTCCGAACAGGCAGTCCGCTCGTGGTAGAGTAAAATCCGCGTTGACCAGGATGTTGACACTAGGCTGAGACAATGTGTCAGGTGAACTGGAGTTGGGAGCAGGTGCATTCTAGATGTTAGGCGGAGGAGCCACTGTTGAGAGTTGAGTTTCGATTCAGTGTACCAACCGTCACCTCTCACAGCAAACCGTAATTTCCTTAGCAACGGCGGCCAGACCCTACGAGAAGAGTGACCACCACTCTGAGTGTGGTTCTAGTCACCCGGGAGCGCACTTGATGATATCCCCTAGAACGTGTCAAATATCGAACTCAAGTTCACCTCCTGAAAACTTGACGCTGGAATATATTCTCCTAGTGAAGGTGCAACCTGCACCTCGGTAGCATTACGTCGCGCCAATGGTCGTATTGGTATGCGGTCTCCCTGCCTTCACCGTGTAATGCTCATGGGCGGCTTTTTGCCATCCGATGGTTTCGAGTGAAGGTAACTGTTACTTTTTAGAGTATCCGCCCTGTTGGAGAGTATTAAGACATGTACATTGAGATCATATTATTCGCCGCTCATCGAATTCCTACACACGCAATAAATATGTTTTTCCACGTTCCTACGCCGACCGACCTTAAGATGACATTGTTTTCAGGACTGAAAGGAGGGGAACGTTGGTAGAAGGGGGAGAGTCATCCTCAGTGCAGTTGTGAGTTGACTGAGTGACAATATGACAGCTGTCCAGATAGTGGCGTTCGGGAGAAAGAGGAGAGGACAGTTAGGAAATGATCAGCCTCAGCCTATCCACCTGAATGCAGGTGCCCGTCTAGCACTACAATTAGGCCCGAGCAACAAAGAGACGGCCCGCTCCTTCGCACCCATCACCACCTCGTGCCACCTGCTCATACCTTGGCCCCTGGTGTACATTCACGCATTTTTCCCGTGGCGCCCCGGAAAATTAAGTTAGCCACCGCTAAATAAACATCACCCACAGCGCAGGGGCTCCGATTTAACTGCTACCCTATGCCCTGCTTATGTCGTCTAGCTCTATGATGTACGTTTCGGTGTATCACTGGTAGAGGGGCGTGGACCTGCCTGACACCAAGCTCTAAGAAGCGGGGGGCTGGGGGTGGGGCGCGCTCTTTTGTTTTTCGGGTGCCTTGCTTATTCTGTCCCTTGGCCGGCAAGTCCTTTCGAGGAGAAGCAAAGAAAAAAGATAAGTCAACCAGCAGTCGGCTTTGGTAATGTTTAATAAAAAAAATTATGAAAAAATCCCATATGCTCTTATATCTCGTAGCTCAGTCCTCTACATTCTCTAAGACTTCCTTAATGCCTGATGTACTTATAATAAATTAATATATGTTCTCAATTAACACACAAAAAAAGCCTACATACGCTATAGACTCCAACGGTAAACAAAATATAAATTATAAAATATAAATCATTTAGTTAACTCCTGCATCCCTTTTTTTATGTTGTTCCCTTATTTTTTATGTTCATCCCTTATGATGTTCATGCTGTCTACCTCCTATCTCTTTATTTCCTAACCCTATTCTGTTGCTGTCTCAGGTCAAGCAGGCGTTGACTTCCCCGCCATGACCTCCCTGCCCAGGACCTCGTTTAGGTGTGAGGGTCGTGACCTGGGCTACTACGCTGACCTTGAAACCCGGTGTCAGGTGAGGAGAGTAGTTAGTTTACGTGGTAGTTCCTCCTACGTAACTTAACACTACCTACATTCACCTTTCATCCCCATCCATGAAATTATCTAGCCTCCTTTTAAAACTCCCTATTGATTCCGCACTAACTACCTGATGTCCATTCCACACACACACAGATCCACACTCAAAATACCGCAGTCATAACAATCACGCCTATCCTTTCACCCGAGACCAAGAGATATATAAGATAGATAGACAATACCTATATCTTGGCCTTGCTTTCACCTATCACCCATCACTTATCACGTATCACCGTCCAGCCAATCCTTCCACCCATGATCTAAGTAGTATATTCAATAGTAGATATTAGATAAGTAGTATAGTAGTAGTAGATATTAGATAAGTAGTATAGTAGTAGTAGATATTAGATAAGTAGTATAGTAGTAGTAGTAGATATTAGATAAGTAGTACAGTAGTAGTAGATATTAGATAAGTAGTATAGTAGTAGTAGTAGTAGATATTAGATAAGTAGTATATGTAGTAGTAGTAGATATTAGATAAGTAGTACAGTAGTAGTAGTAGATATTAGATAAGTAGTACAGTAGTAGTAGATATTAGATAAGTAGTATAGTAGTAGTAGTAGATATTAGATAAGTAGTATATGTAGTAGTAGTAGATATTAGATAAGTAGTACAGTAGTAGTAGATATTAGATAAGTAGTACAGTAGTAGTAGATATTAGATAAGTAGTATAGTAGTAGTAGTAGATATTAGATAAGTAGTATATGTAGTAGTAGTAGATATTAGATAAGTAGTACAGTAGTAGTAGATATTAGATAAGTAGTATAGTAGTAGTAGTAGATATTAGATAAGTAAGTAGTATAGTAGTAGTAGATATCAGATAAGTAGTACAGTAGTAGTAGATATCAGATAAGTAGTACAGTAGTAGTAGATATTAGATAAGTAGTACAGTAGTAGATAAGTAGTATATGTAGTAGTTGTAGATATTAGATAAGTAGTATAGTAGTAGTAGATATTAGATAAGTATAGTATAGTAGTAGTAGATAGTAGATAAGTAGTAGTATAGTAGTAGTAGATAGTAGATATTAGTGGTAGATACTCTATATATCATATTTTCATCTGTCTCTCTCAGGTGTTCCACGTATGCGAGCCTGGCAACGCGCAGCACGACTTTCTCTGCCCCAAGGGAACCACCTTCAACCAGAAGTACATCGTGTGCGACTGGTGGTACAACGTGGACTGTCCGAGGTCACCTGAGTACTTCGATGTGAACCAGGGTCTCTTCCAGGTGAGGAGGAGGGGGAGGGGTTCTGCCAAAGACCCTACAAGCGGCCACACTGACTCTTGCTATCTAATTCCTGCACAGCTACACAGTGTCCAAGAAGGAAGCATCACCATTTAACCGGGAGGCATGTAGGGTCTTTGGCTGCTGCGGGTGAGGGCTGGATGAGAGGGAGAGGGTGATGGGTGCTATGGGTGAGGGCTGGATGAGAGGGAGAGGGTGATGGGTGCTATGGGTGAGGGCTGGATGAGAGGGAGAGGATGATGGGTGCTATGGGTGAGGCTGGATGAGAGGGAGAGGGTGATGGGTGCTATGGGTGAGGGCTGGATGAGAGGGAGAGGGTGATGGGTGCTATGGGTGAGGGTTGGATGAGAGGGAGAGGGTGATGGGTGTTATGGGTGAGGGCTGGATGAGAGGGAGAGGATGATGGGTGCTATGGGTGAGGGCTGGATGAGAGGGAGAGGATGAAGTAATGAATGGTAAAGGATGGATGTGGGTTGGATGAGAAGGAAGGGTGAAGGAATGGATAGTGAAGGATGAAGGTTGGATGAGAAGGAAGGGTGAAGGAATGGATAGTGAAGGATGAGGGTTGGATGAGAAGGAAGGATGAAAGAATGAATGGTACAGGATGGATGAGAGATAACGGAGAGACGTCAGAATGGAATGTAAAGAAACGAAATGGGAATGGAATAGTTTGGAATGGGGGAATGGAATAGTTTGGAATGGGGGAATGGAATAGTTTGGAATGGGGGAATGGAATAGTTTGGAATGGGGGAATGGAATAGTTTGGAATGGGGGAATGGAATAGTTTGGAATGGGGGAATGGAATAGTTTGGAATGGGGGGAATGGATAGTTTGGAATGGGGAATGGAATAGTTTGGAATGGGGGAATGGAATAGTTTGGAATGGGGGAATGGAATAGTTTGGAATGGGGGAATGGAATAGTTTAGAATGGGGGAATGGAATAGTTTGGAATGGGGGAATGGAATAGTTTGGAATGGAGGAATGGAATAGTTTGGAATGGGGGAATGGAATAGTTTGGAATGGGGGAATGGAATAGTTTGGAATGGAGGAATGGAATAGTTTGGAATGGGGGAATGGAATAGTTTGGAATGGGGGAATGAAATAGTTTGGAATGGAGGAATGGAATAGTTTGGAATGGGGAATGGAATAGTTTGGAATGGAGGAATGGAATAGTTTGGAATGGGGGAATGGAATAGTTTGGAACGGGGAATGGAATAGTTTGGAATGGAGGAGAGATAAAAACATGATATTTTGGAAAATTTATGTTAAAAGAAGGTAGGCATAGAGGAGAGAAAGCATGAATTTTGGGTAGAGAAATATGGAAAGGATGGTAGTTTGGAACGAGAGAAGGAGAAGAAGAGGTTAGCGGGTAGTCTATAGTTAGGAATGGAGGAGAGAATATGATATGGGAGGAGGAGAGATGAATGCTGGCAGGGAGGAAAACCAGGAATGTTGTGTAAATGATTAATGAATGGATGGTGAATGGTTAGGAATGGATGCCGGAACAATAGAAAACACAAGGACGGGTTGCCAAGAGTATTGTTTTATCATAATGGTAAAAAATACACTAGAAAATGCGTTCTCCAAATTACCTCTCTCTCTCTCTCTCTCTCTCTCTCTCTCTCTCTCTCTCTCTCTCTCTCTCTCTCTCTCTCTCCCCTCTCTCTCTCTCTCTCTCCTCTCTCTCTCTCTCTCTCTCTCTCTCTCTCTCTCTCTCCTCTCTCTCTCTCTCTCTCTCTCTCTCTCTCTCTCTCTCTCTCTCTCTCTCTCTCTCTCTCTCTCTCTCTTCATTCTTTCTTTTTATCTATTTTTCCTTGTGTAATCAAATCTTTCCAATCTCCCCCAGGACGGCAAGATCACGCCTCTCCCACTACCGCCCTCCACCGCAGCCTTTCCCATCGGTGCAACGGTGGTTCCTGCTGCCGCTAGCCACCCCCTGACGCAGCAGCAGGGGCGTCGCAAGCACAGGCGGAGAAAGCAGAGGCCAAGACATCAACAGCAGACACAAGCAGAACGTGTATCACCCCAAGCAGACGAGTACGTGCCTCCACTACCTCCTGACGCCTCTGCTATCCTACAAGCAGCCCTCAGCTCACCACGCGTCCCTCCTACAAGCG
>JACEEZ010019661.1:25000-47500 GCA_016584305.1 Chionoecetes opilio
CAAGGTAAGACAGTCATTGGTGGAGGAGAGATCCACCTCGACTGTGATTGGCTGGAGGCTTTCCTAGCTTCTCTCTGATTGGTCAAGATTTTTACGTGACTCAATTCAACTTCTTTTTTTTTTACTCAATTCAACTTCATATCCTTTTTTTTTATTTATTTTTTACTGAAATTCAACTTCATATCCTTTTTTTTTTTTTTTACTCAATTCTACTTCATTTTTTCCGAATTTTTTTACTCAATTCAACTTCAGATCCTATTTTTTTCTAGAATTTTGGTAATACTCAAGATTGATATAGTAGTAGTAGTAGCTGTGAATATGAAGGAATGATGAAAAAGCAAAATTGAAATGGTTCGAATTTTTTTTATTAGTTTCATTAAATTTTATATTTTTTTCCCTCCATTTTCTCTTTTTTTCTATTTATGCTGCGTCAACAATCTTATATTTGATCTGTTTTAATGGAATACGAATGAAAAAAACGGGATTTATTTTGTTCTGTTATTTCGGTGAGGTAATCTTCTTGTTTCTATACACCCATTGGAAGCAACAAAATATATAATAAGTATAGGTATGTTTTTTCTGATATGGGAATGATAATTAACTAATATTCTTTGCACCTCCCTCAGATTTATTTTCATTTTTTATACATAGTTTTAACCTAACATTAATCATAATTTAATATATTTTTGTTAGTCTTCTTTACTAGTTTCTTTACTAATTGATTTTTTTGGTCTGTTTGTTTGCTTGTTTTGTCTAATTCTGAATCATCAATTGCCGTTATGTGTCATCAATTGTATTTAATGTATGTATTTTTTTCTTTCAATCTGTTCGTTTACCTTAAAATGTCCGATCAATGTATTTTATCATCAATTGTGTTTCATTCATGTTTTTTGTCATCAATTTTGTTTAATTCAATAATGTATTTTTTTCTTTCCATTTCATAATTCTCACAGATTTGTTTGTGTTTAATTAATGTATTTTTTCTTTCTATTTCACAATTCTCACAGATTTCCGAACTATGGGTCAGGATTGGAGCATGAAACTTGACCACCCTGCCCACCACTCCTCCTCTCACCCTCACTCCCCTGGACATCACTACCACTCCTCTCCTATTCCTCCTCTTCCTCACTCCCCAAAACCCAAACTTTTCTTACCCTACAAAAACTACCTCCTCTCCACAACTACGACCTCCCCTCCAGCCCCCCAGCAACCCCCCAGTACGTCCCCCATAGGCACAGCACCACCCCCGACCCCGCCCCCCCGTGACCCTCACTATCATGCACTCAACACCTCCCATCACCTCCTCGACCCCTGGGATGGTCTCGAGTATGACTATTACGAGGACGACCTTCAGGAGTCCCTCTGGTCTACACTCGAGGACGAAACACCCCCTCGTCCTCGTCCTCGTATCCCTGAAGAGGTCGAGATCGGTGGCTATCATCTTCGTCATCATTATCCAGAATTGCAACGTCAAACCTCACATCCAGTTTCCGATCCTCCTCCTCAGACGATTGACGTAGCATCGAATCCTACTAATCCACCTCATTATCCGACCCCATCGTCGCCCTATCCACCTCAGTACCCACCTGACGAGGCCCTGTACCCACCTCACCCACCTCAGCCCCCACCTCCCCCGGCCTACCCCCATCAGGCCCCCTCCGTCACCGTCACCCCAAAATCCCACACGACTCCACCACCACTACCTACTACGTCCCGCCCACCTCGATCTTACGCCCCGTCAGTCTCACAGCACGCCCCTCGGCCACGCCCACGTCCACACAGACCACGCCCTAATCAACGCCCTAGATATCACAGACGCCCGGCTATTACATTCTATTCAGAGGAGGAGGAGGACTTCGAAGAGGATCAAGATAACTATGAATATCTATCTGAAGGACAATATGTCTCCCATGACGCCCTTTCAACCTTTCATGACCCCCTGAAGGAGTCCCAAGGTCATCAGGAGACGCCCTATGTAGACCCAAGACCCCATGACAGGTTCTACGGGCCCCATGTAGATGACTCAGGGGCGCGTGTACAGGGTGTCACTCAAGGGAGGAGCCAAGACCTAGAGTATCTGCAGGAGGGATGGATGGGGTACCTGGAGGAGGACAAAGCCGCTTACCACCCACAAGAGATCCTTCGTCAGTATTACCGAGACTCCTTCACGCGTCAGGCACACCTACGAAGAGACCCCACCCGCGCCCCGGCCTTCCAAGTCAACCCTTACACCCAGCGTTACGTGGACCCTTACACCTCCACGCCCATACCCACCAAATACCGCCCACACACCACACCCATACCCACCACATACCACCCCCACACCACACCCATACCCACCACATACCACCCCCACACCACGCCCATACCTACCACTTACCACCCCCGCACAACACCCATACCCACCAAATACCACCCCCACACCACGCCCATACCTACCACTTACCACCCCCACACCACACCCATACCAACCACTTACTACCATGCGCCACCCACACCCGCCACATATCACCCCCACACCACACCCATACCAACCACCTACCACCCCCACACACCAATCACCCCCACCACCTACCACCCCCACACAGCAGACGCAACCCACCACCACAACCCGCCCACCCACTATAAGGAGCCCCCACATTACTCAACCACTACCACTCCCACCACTACGAAGTTTTCATGGCGCCGACGCCCCACCTATCCCCCAAGCTTCCTTTCCCCCAAGGAAAGGCATCGCACGCCCCCGACATCTGCCACGCGACGCCCAACACCTGATTCTGTCCTAGTATATAAGTCTGACGCCCCTGACCCCCAGCCGCCCCCTGCCGAGGAACCCATTTTCACCACCACCCCTCCACCCCTCACGCCCTATACAAATGCTCTTCCACATGATGACGGCATTACCTCCACACCCTCCACTTTCTCCACCTCGGAGGAGCCTCAGTACCTGCACGTCATGTCTTCCCTGGCCGCTGGCAAGTCCCTGCTGGATCTGTTCCCCTTCAAGGGCTCCGAGGACCCCTCCCACCAGCGCCTACCCACCACCCACGCCCCACAACTCTCCTCAAATGCCCCACCGACTAGAAAACACCCAACTGCTTCGTCAGAGAAACAGAAACCACACAGACGCCTTCCTACAGCGGGTAAAACGTCGTTGAAATCTACGGCAAAACCATCTGCTGCTCCCCGCCGGCGTCGTCCCACAACGCCTCGCACCCACCCCCCGGCTAGGCTGCCTCTGCGCGACATGACCCTCAGCCATGATGATATCCCGCCAACCACCCCAGCCACCGCTACGCCAGGCAGCCGCGGCAGACCGGCCAAACCCATCACACCCACCAAGAAGCCGCGAGGGAAGCCCCAACGCGGACACACCCGAGGGAGAGGGAGAGGCAACCGTTTGTCAGGACAGAGGAGGCCGGGAGGAGCTAGACGCTTGGCCACTCGCGTCCGCCGCCCCAAACCTGCAGCAGAGCAACAAAAGATTCCCACGGCCCAGGGGGAGTATAATGAAGCCTTGAGCCCCGACGCGGAGTCCCTAGATGAGTCTGGTGGTGCTTCATGGAAGGACGCTTCCCCCCTACACCCTTCTCGTCCTCCACACACGCCGCGAAAGAAAGCCGCTGGCAACACTCACAGCGGCCAGCATCGCCTGCCTCCTCAACAACGTCGCCGCCGTCTACACGCTCCCCGCCGCCGCGTTCCCACTCGTCCTAACACCTCCACGCTCCCTCCCTCCTCCCTCCCTCCCAAGAGGCATGAAGAGGTTACGTTCCTTCCAGCGTCTGATGAACTACAGGAAACATCTCTCTCCCAGGAGGGTTTCCAGCCTTCCTCTCCTTCCCCGCACTTCGGCTACCCCTCAGATGACACCCCAACACCCACAACCCTCCCCAGACCCCCTCCCTTCTCCTCCCCCAAGGACAAGAACAGCCTTCTCTCTAAAACAGAACAGAGTGAACCGCCTCGTTCGGTCGCCACTAAAGCCACTTCATCTCCTCTCCCTGACCTTCCCAACACATCCTCCTCCTCCTCCTCCTCCTCCTCCAAAGCCTCCGCTCCTGCCGCAGAATCGCCGTCTCACCCTCCTCTCCCTGTACCCGCAGGTGGGAAAGTGTTGCCAGGTTCGATACCCAGACGACGCACGGACCAGACGGATGCGACCGGATACTCCCCACTTTCCCTGACCACACCCACACCCACACTGCCCCATACCCGAGACACCCACACCCATGACAACACCACCATCCTCACCCATACCCACGCAAACTCACATAACCACACTCATGAAAGCTCTACAGGCGATAGTTTACTCCTCCGTCAGTCCGCCTCCTACAGCCACTCCGTCAGCGTGCATCATTCCCCTCCTCTTCCTCCTCCTCCTTCTGTCAAACTGAAACCCAGCCTATCTACTCCCTTCCTTGTTGATACCCTCCCAGCGCCTCGTCCACCTCCCGCGCCTACTGACGGTGCACTGGGAGGAGGAGGAGAAGGAGGTGATGGTGAAGGAGATGACTCGAGGTCCTCCCCATCCATCCACCTCTCCGTCTTTCGCCCCTTACCCTCAGGATCAAGTGGTACAAAGGGGTCTTTCTCCCCTTCCTCTTACTCCTCTTACATTTCCACCTCCTCCTCCTCCTCCTCCTCCTTATCTCCTTCTTCTGCCACCTCATTTGTCTCCATTGCCCTGAACGGAGGCACAGGAGAGACAAAACTACCTTCCACACAACCTCCACGTCCTCCTCCTCCACCTCCACAATTACGCCACATCCCCGCCACCTCCCACCCTCCCCCAACAAGTCACGTCTACTTCAAACTCGGCCCGTCCATCCCCACCTCCCGTGCCTCCCTACCACACACTCACCCTACCTCTTTCACACATGCATCACCGCCAATTGGGGTGTACACGGGCGCTACAAAGCCACATGAACACCTACGCTCCCTCATAGGTCACATAGGCACATCACATACTCATAAAAGTGGACAGAATCAACACATTACCTCACTGAAGGGTTTTGGGGACAGGCCGCGGGGTCACAACTTGCCGAGTAGCGCACCGTCACACTTGCCAAGACACACTGACGCCTATTCCCCGCCCCCGGTAGCATATTTAGGACACGTGACCACCGCCGTGCCCCTGCCATCTAGCGGTCAGGGTGGCTTTATAAACTATCCGGTTCGAGAGCTGATTCGGAACGCTCCGGTACGCGCCTCGAAGCACTTAAACCCTGGTGGTGGCAGTGGGTTGCCAACGTTCACTGGTTCGGTTAAATCACACACTTCTGTTAATAATCATGTATCTCCTTATATTTCCGAGTCCAATCCCTCACATCCTCTCGTATCAGTAAATAAGGGAGGGGGAAATGACGCTCACATATCCCTTACTACTTCTGCAGCGTCTCCTCCCGGTGGTTACCCTCAGGCAGGTCTCGCCCCCCGGCCCGCCACTGCCACACACAACAGGCCGCTCACTTTCCCTGCCTCACATCCCTCCTATATCTGGAACTCTGACAACCCTCACCTGTTCTTTAGATTCCTACACCAAGGGCATCACCAAGGGCGTAACCAAGGGCGTGACCAAAGGTATAAAAACGCCCCTATCTATGCCCAAAATGATCTCCAACACCCACCACCATCACCACCTTCACCTCATTCACATATACCTGTTTTCACCACATCACCACCCCCACCACCACCACGCCCTAAAGAGCCTACCCTGACGGAGGTTCAAGGGCGCGATGAAGGGCTCTGGCGTCCCTGGGGGCATAATGGCGTCTATTTTAGGTTATTCCGTAGGACATTTAATTCTGATGTGCCCAGGAAATCCAGACGTGTTCATGTTAATCCACCACCACCACCATCACCATCACCATCACCACATGTCACCACTATTACACCAGCAGGAGGTATATCACTATCAACACCATCACTATCTGTCTTAAAGCGTGTCACTTCTACCACATTTACTACTCCTCCTCCTTCACTACCACCCCCACGACCACCACGACAAACTCTCCTCCTCCTCCTCCTCCTCCTCCTACAAGTCCACATTCACCATCTTTACCACCTCCACCTTCTCCTCCCCCTCCTCCACCTCCACTTCCTCCTTCACCTCCTGCAAACCATCACAGACAACCTTCTCCACATCACGATAACCACTACATCCAAACCACTTTTCCACCTCTTCCACCACCTCACTACAATCATTCGTCTCCACATAGTCCACCTTCATCCACTTCCTTCGTCTTCTTCAGAACCCCGAGAAAAGTGGATCGTCAGAAGGGAGAGAGAGAGATCCACCATATCTCTTCTCCACACACATCCGTCTCTTCCACTCATCCACATGGCATTTATCCACCACAGAACATCCCTTATCCACCTAAACCTAACCTTCACTCCTCCTCCTCCTCCACCTCAAACATTCAACCTCCACTCACTCCTCCACCACAGAACATCTTTTATCCACCTAAACCTAACCTTCCCTCCTCCTCTTCTTCCACCACTTCAAATATCCAACCTCCACGCACTCCTCCACCTCTGCACAGCCCTCCACTCCACCCTCCACCTCTGCACAATCCTCCAATCCACCCTCCACCTCTCCAAAATCCTCTACTCCACCCTCCACCTCTGCACAGCCCTCCACTCCACCCTCCACCTCTGCACAATCCTCCAATCCACCCTCCACCTCTCCAAAATCCTCTACTCCACCCTCCACCTCTGCACAGCCCTCCACTCCACCCTCCACCTCTGCACAATCCTCCAATCCACCCTCCACCTCTCCAAAATCTTCTACTCCACCCTCCACCTCTGCACAGCCCTCCACTCCGCCCTCCACATCCTAACACGCCTTCACGCCCATCTAACATCCCTAAACAAAAGGTCGAATCGCCTCATCGCCTCGACACCCCATTCGACCCCCCCTTCAGCGTTGCCAATACTCGACGAGGCCGCAGGAGGATTACTTTCATTACCTCACGTCCTCGACACTCCCTCACCGTCACCCCGAAGTCGAATAATGGAATACTCGACCCTTCTACATTCCCTTCTTCTTCCTCCTCTTCTTCTTCTATTTCTCCTCTCATTCCTTCTTCTTTCTCCTCTTCCCCTACTTCTTTATCTGCTTTTTCACCGTTGTCCTCCTCTTCTTCTCCTCTTGTACCGCCTATTGTTTCTTCCTCCCCCTCCTCCTCCTCCTCCTCCTCCTCCTCCTCCTCCTCCTCCTCTTATATACACTCTTTCTTCGGTTACACAAAAAGTCCCGCCTCCCTCGTTGCTGTTACGCCATCACCACCACCACCACAATCACCACCATCACCACCACCACCACAATCACCACCATCACCATCTTCTTACTCCCAATTCTCTTTCCCTTCATTATCATCACCATCATCGCCCTTGTCTTTGCATTCCTTTTCCTCGTCCTTGCCCTCATCACCATCACCATCACAGCCATCACCACCACAACCATCACCACCACCGCCATCACCACCACCATCATCTTCTTACTTCTACATCTCTTACCCTTCGTCATCATCATCTTTCAATTTTCCTTCATCACCACCTGAATCAACACCAGATCCGATAAAAGCGACAGAAAAACAAAAATTCAGACACCACCCGCAATCACCACCATCATCATCATCACCACCCTTCGTCGACACGGACTATACTCGTACAGGACAAAAACTAGATCACCAGCACCACCACCCTCATCACCACCAACACCAACACCACCAAGGCACAGAGGAAAATAATCGAGAAGCCAAAGGGCGTGGATCTAGGACAAAGGGAAGGTTTTTAGGGCAACACCAACACCAACACCACCAAAATTCATCACCACTTCACCACCACTACACATCGCCACTTCAAGGAATAAGATCTTTCAGAGGATAACCACGCCACCACCACCACCCTTTTACATCACCACAGCACCACCACCACCACAACGACACATCACCACAACACCATCACCACTATACATCACCACCTCAAGGAATAAGATCTTTCAGAGGATAACCACACCACCACCACCATCACCACCACCATTTCACATCACCACAACACCACCACCACCACCATACATCACCACTTCAAGAATAAGATCTTTCAGAGGATAACCACACCACTACCACTACCCTTTTACATCACCACAGCACCACCACCACCACACATCACCACTACATCGAAACCTACGCAAAAAGGGCGCCGCGAGAGAAGACAAAGAGTTAGAGCGCTACTGAAGAGACTAATTGAGTATAATATGAGAAGGAAAGGCGTGCGGGAGGAAAGTATGGTCTCCCCTACATCGCCTCCGTCAGTAGCGCAACGTGAGGTTATCAAGGACTCACAAACCCCTTCCTTCCCCTCACAAACCCATTCTTTCCCCTCACAAACCCCTTCCTTCCCCTCACAAACCCCTTCCTTCCCCTCACAAACCCCTTCTTACCCCTCACAAACCCCTTCCTTCCCCCAAAAAACCCACACTCCTTTCCCCTCACAATTCCCTTCTTACCCTCACAAACCATTCTTTCCCCTCAACAAAGCCCTCCTTCCCCTCACAAACCCCTTCGTCTCCCCTCACAACCCTTCCTTCCCCTCACCAAACCCTTCACCCTCACAAACCCCTTCCTTCACCTCAAAAACCCTCTTTCCCTCACAATCCCTTCATTCCCCTCACAAACCCCTTCCTTCCCCTCACAATCCTCTTCCTTCCCCTCACAAACCCCTTCCTTCCCCTCACAAACCCCTTCCTTCCCCTCACAAACCCCTTCCTTCCCCTCACAAACCCCTTCCTTCCCCTCACAAACCCCTTCCTTCCCCTCACAAACCCCTTCCTTCCCCTCACAAACCCCTTCCTTCCCCTCAAAAACCCCTTCCTTCCCCTCACAATCCCTTCCTTCCCCTCACAAACTCCATTCCTTCCCCTCACAATCCCTTCTTTCCCCTCACAAACCCCTTCCTTCCCCTCACAAACCCCTTCCTTCCCCTCACAAACCCCTTCCTTCCCCTCACAAACCCCTTCCTTCCCCTCACAAACCCCTTCCTTCTTCCCCTCACAAACCCCTTCTTCCCCTCACAAACCCCTTCTTCCCCTCACAAACCCCTTCCTTCCCCTCACAATCCACCTCTTCCTTCCCCTCACAAACCCCTCCTTCCCCTCTCAAACCATCACTTTCCCCTCACTACCGCATTCCTCCACCTTTTCAACAATCCCACCCACATCCCCTCCCTCCCTCCTTCAGCGTTACCCCTTCAGAAAGCCCCATATTACGGCCCCTTCTGTGGTCCCTCCTGCAGAAGCGCTGACGCAGGGAAGGGGCCTCGAGCTCCTCTCTGACCGTGACCTTCAAAATCTTGCCAACGCGGCCTTCGGGCAAAAACTTTCGGGATTTGAAAGCGGGAAAAGGTTGAGTTCGCAAGGAAAGGATTATGATGATGTGTGTGTGTGTGTGTGTGTGTGTGTGTGTGTGTGTGTGTGTGTGTGTGTGTGTGTGTGTGTGTGTGTGTGTGTGTGTGTGTGTGTGTGTGTGTGTGTGTGTGTGTGTGTGTGTGTGTGTGTGTGTGTGTGTGTGTGTGTGTGTGTGTGTGTGTGTGTGTGTGTGTGTGTGTGTGTGTGTGTGTGTGTGTGTGTGTGTGTGTGTGTGTGTGTGTGTGTGTGTGTGTGTGTGTGTGTGTTGTGTGTTGTGTGTGTGAGTGAGTATTACTTTTTTTTGTATTTAGAACTCCCCGCTTTTCGCGAATTGTATTGAAGAGGGAAATCTCCGTAAAATAACACATATTATTACAACGAAATACATGAAGAATACAAGCTATATACCCGTTATAAAGCATCTTATACAAAAACAAAATATTATACAATGATTATACAACCTTTAACCACATCAGCACCACCATCACCACACTACCACCACCATCCCCACACCACTACCACACCACCATTACACTACCTCCACCACCACCACCACTCTGACACAAGACCCCACCTCCCCTCCCCTTCCCTTCACCTTACGACAGGACACAACCACCAGCGGCTCCTCCACCTCCACCTCCACCTCCACCCATCCACCCTCCCTTTATCCCCTCACTCCAGCCACAACAGCAGGTCAGCCGCTGGAACGTGACCTGACATGACCCACCGTAACCTGACATGACCTACCCATTAATAAAACATGACCTTTGACCTATATTACCATGAACAGACATGATGTTTACCTGGAGTGATGTGACTTTGATATGATCTTGAATTTTTTGACCTTCTAACTTGACCTGACTCACCTGACTTATTACTATGATCTGGACTGACTTGATTCTACGCATGTTATCCCCTTTGACTTGACCTTGACCTTACCTGGCTAACTGTTACTGTCTGACTCCTTACAGTGACGTGACCTGACCTTCATCTACTGACATGACCACAATCATTATTTTTTTCATTATTATTACTATTTTCTTTGGTTTTTGTATGATTATTTTCATTATTAATTGTAAAAATAGATGTTGAATATTAAGCACTTGCAGAGGCATTATATCAAAGTAGTAGTAGTAGTAGTAGTAGTAGTAGTAGTAGTAGTAGTAGTAGTAGTAGTAGTAGTAGTAGTAATAGTAGTAGTAGTAGTAGTAGTAGTAGTAGTAGTAGTAGTAGTAGTAGTAGTAGTAGTAGAAGTAGTAGTAGTAGTAGTAATAGTAGTAATAGTAGTAGTAGTAGTAGTAGTAGTAGTAGTAGTAGTAGTAGTAGTAAAACTAATGGAAATCATGATAACAATAATAGCAATGATAGTAATAATAATAACAACAACAATAATGATGATAATATTAATAGTAATAATAATGATAATATTAATGATAGTAATATTAATCATAATAATATCAATATTAATAATAACAACTCTTAAACATGGCCAAGTAAACATCCAGTTTTCTATAAGGATGATTTCAAGGGGCTACTTAGCCATTCTCAAATACTCCTCCACCTGACCTGCGTAGAGGTGACCTAATGAAGACCTCACCTAACTTACAGGTGAACCCAAAGGTGGCGCTGCAGGTGAAGTGGACGACCCTGCCTCCTCCACCCTGAAACTGGTGAGTGTTTGCCTCATATTTTCTATAGCTACTAAAGATGAGTATATATGTGGTTAATTTATTCATTTCATTATTTTACATTCTCTCTCTCTCTCTCTCTTCCCTCTTCCTGTTCTCCTATCTTTTCTACTCTCTTGTCCTCATCTGCTCTCTCTCTCATTTCTCTTGCTCTCTTTTCTCTTATCTCTCTTCTCTTATTCCTATTATTTACAGATTCTGATGATAAACTCAAGTGTGGAAAAATAGAGCCTTGAATTAAAAATGATGAGTTTAGTCCTACTCTCACAGCTCAGCCATCTTATATCTCATGTTTTATTTATTCATTTCGTTTGCTAAATAAATGTATAAATCTCATATCTCAAATCTCTCAAAATCTCTCAAAATCTCTCAAAATCTCTCACAAAATCTCTGAAAGGACGGGGAAGAGCAGAGCGAGGAGGAAGGTCAAGGGAAGGACGCTAAGGAGACCAGCCTGGAGGATGTCCGTCAGTACTCCGTGGCCTGTATCCATGCAGGACACAGTCAGGATATCGCAAACTGCCACCCCCAAGACTCAAAACCCACAAAATCCTGAAGGACGGGCAGACGACAGGGGAGCAGGAGGACGCCGGAGACACCAGGATGCTAGTACGTGGGCCTACGCCACCTCGACCACTCGGACGCAACGGAGCCCCAGACTAAGACCAAAAGATGAGGACGACCACAGTGGCAGACGCAGACGGGACGCCGGACATTACCAGGATGCTGAGTAACGGGATGACCTACGTTCCTCCTACTGACCCAAAGAGGCTTCGTGACGCCCTACGGAAGCTCCTCCAGTTAGCTAATGACCAAAAGAAGAAAGGTTACTTTTACCTGAAGCCCAATGGTCCCCCTGTCCCGCCTCCTGCGTCCATTGAAAGCCGTGAGAACCCACTTGTGTCCAGATTTGCGCCGGAGAAGTTGCAGGAGATAGAACATTTTGGTATAGATGCTAGTTTACAATCGAAGGAGGACACGAACGATGATCTGCTGCCGCTGCTCTCCCTCATCACTGCCGCCCAGCAATCCCAAGGTCGCGGCTACATCCCCCCGCCGCCCGTGGATACACTAAGCGGGCCATCCACGGGTACACACACGCCCCAGCGCTGGTGTAACTATCCTCACGAACAGACCTACAATATCCCACCCACATCCCGTCCCAGCCCACCCGCACTCCCGCCCAGACCCAACATACCTGAGCTGGACATTCCTCGCCCAAACCCCGCCCCTGCCCCTCCACCAAGGCCGAGGATCCCTGGAGTCGTTCCCTTCATTCCCCCACCACCCCTCACCACCGCTACACCGGAGGTCAACTTTGCTGACTACTTTGATAACTATGACTACGATGCAGGTGGTGGTGTAGACACTGGGGTATCCGGTACAAGAACGCGAGGACGAGGAAATGGCGAGGACGACCAAACTATCATTATCGTGGTGGACGGTGACGGTGGGGTGGAGGCACGGGGCATCGACGACCGTTCTCCGTCACGCTCACCAGAGAAGAACGTTCGGCAGACTATTATTCTGGTTAATAATTCAGACGGTGACGGAGGTGTGACGGGAAGGCGCTGGCGGGGCTCACAAGTTATCCTCGTGGAGCCTCCAAAGGATGGTACCGAGGGGGCCAGGATCCTCCCCAAGCCACGCTCCGCTATTATCCTCGTAGACAATAACAATGGAGATGCACAGGATACAGGTGGAAGAGGGATAGGAAAGCAGTCCACCGCTATTATTTTAGTAGATGGAGATGGAGAGGGTGGTGGAAGCGTAGGTCAGGAGGTTGTGGTTAAAAGTGGAACAGGATCAAGGGATACAAGTTCTTCAGCGGTGATCCTTGTGGACGAAACCAACGGGAAGGTGTTCAGTCCCTCGCAGGTAAGGACGAGGGACTCCACTGTGATCCTTGTGCAGGGAGACGCCGGGAGCCTTACGCAGGGCCGCGGCGAGGTGTTGCAGGACCACGTGGGACCCAGGGGCGAAGGGCGCGGGGAGGTGCTGCTGGTGGAGCCTGAGGAAGGAGGTGACGTCACAGGGAAGACAGACGCCTCAAGAACAAGGAAGGCAGAGGGCAGGAAGGCAATTATCCTGGTGAGGTCTGAGGGCGAGGGAGAGCAGACTAAGGTTGAGGCGAAGAATGCGATTATCTTGGTGAAGTCGGAGGAAAAAGAAGCACATGTGGAAGAAGAGAAAAATGAGAAGAGGACTGAGGCACGGACGATCATCCTCATAGATTCTGAGGAAAACGTGGCAGATGACGGGAGTGAGGGCAGAGCAGCGGTCATCCTGGTGAATGCTGACGATGTTGAAGTAAGGAACAAGGACGAAAAGAAAGTAGAAGGAAAGGAGGAGAGCGAGGACAAGACAGCGATCCTGTTGGTGGAGTCCGAGGACGGGACGCTGCGTGTTGGGGGTCGCGGGGAGGTGCAAGAGGACGGCCTGGGCTACGTCATCATCTTGATCCAGGAGGACGATGATTCCACCGCCCAGCACGCCACCAACATCCTCCACCAGACGAGCATTCACCCGACACAGCTGCCGCGGGAGAGTCACAGGAGCCACGTGGTCAACACCCTCCTGCGGCCCACCACCAGCACCCTCAAGGTCTTGGCAGAGCCGTGGGGCGGCAGCGGCATCCCCGAAGAGCCGTTGAGGACGCCACTGGAGGGAGCGCGACGAGGACGGCGCCTTACATCTCGCACCAGAAGACTGCGACCACAACGGCGACGCTGGACCGCGAGGTCACGAATCCTTGGAGGTCTTGACGACTCTTTCGGGAGCCTTTGGGAGGCGACAGCAGGTGGACGAGGGGGGGAACAGGAGGACAGCGAGCCCCTCGGGGAAGATCGGTACCTCAGCGACTCTGACGAAGACTTGCTGGAGTTTTTGAAGGAGTTGCGTGAGCAGCAGAGGGAGTCAGCGACGGGGAGTCGCGAACACACCGGTGGGAGGGAAGAATATCTCATCGGCGGGAGGGAGTTTAGCGCGGGAGGGGCGGAGTTTTCCTCGGGTAGAAGAGAAACCGGAAGGAGAACAAGTCCTGAGTTCCCCAGCGGGACCAGGAAGAGAAGGAGGAGGAAGCGCCTCAGGGGAAGCAGGGAACTCCTGGATGACGACAGGAGCCGCGAGGAAGCCAGCCCGGCGGGGAGCTACAGGGGGTTCGGGTCCCCGCTGCCCCCCTCGGGTCCCTCCATCCCCGAAAAGATCCGGGAGATCAGCCAGGCGGTGCAGGCCAGGGCGGCGGCCTGGACCAACCTCGGCCTGCAGCGGACCAGAGCGGCCTTCAGGAGGCAAGACACGCAATGACGTGTCGGCCTCAAGGGCGTCACACATGACACCCACAATAACGCCACAATCTAGCTAACGCCGCCCCTTCAGGGACACTGACGCCACCCGCTACACTGCTGGGGGAACATTGGCGCGCGATGGAACCTAAGCGCTTCACCTGGTTGAGTTTTCGTTGACTCGAGACAATAAACGCGAGTGTGAAGCCCAGACAGTGGACGACGTCGCCCAGGAGCCTGCCCCGCACCGGCCCGGTGTGTGTGTGTGTGTGTGGCAGACACGCCAAGACAACTATGATGATGTTGAACATAATATATATAGATAATTGACAAATTTATCAAAGTGATAAAAGGGTCATGATGACAATGATGATGATGACGATGATGATGGTGATGATAATTGTGATGATGGTGAATATGGTAATGGTCATAATGATGATGACAAATATGATTGTGATGAAGATAATGGTTACGATGGTAATAATATCAACAATAACGATAATGACAATAACACTAATGATAATAATACAAAAAAAATGTATTTGTAGTTATTGTAATATTTGTATAAATTTTCATTTCAAAGTCATCCTAAACCGAACGTGAGTAAGCCTGATCACAGTTTTTACATTTGTGGTCAATGCATCAACTTTCTTGCCTAATATATCCACGGAATTATAAAACACTTCAATATTGCAAAATCGCTGTGAAATAATAGATGCGTCAAATTTTTTCTTAATTTCTTGATGTATCCGTTCAGAGCTGCCAAAATGCCTGGTAGTTATATTATCATTATCAATATTATAAGCATTATTATCGTTATTATGAATAGTGCTATTATGTTGTCGTGATCGGATTATTGGTTGATCTATATGGTAACACTATAAGTACATATAATATTATGCTATATTTATGAAAACTGGGAGAGACATACAAAGAATAATCACACAATACTTTTTAAATTCGTTTACTTCCAAATGTAAACAAAATATTGCGTTTCAATTTTTTTGGAGTTTGTTTGTTTTCGTTGAATTTTTGTTTGTGAAGAGTTACTTGTGTTCAATCTTTACCTTTAATTGTTATTTTGCGCTGGCACGCTAAAATGTATGTGTGTGTGTATGTGTGTGTGTGTGTGTGTGTGTGTGTGTGTGTGTGTGTGTGTGTGTGTGTGTGTGTGTGTGTGTGTGTGTGTGTGTGTGTGTGTTTGTATGCATGTCTTCAGTCTGTACATAATGTAGAAACATTGTTAATATCCTAATAAATTAAATAAATATATTAATAAACATATACAAACGATTATCATTATCCACTTATAAACTTTTATCTCACATTTGTGCAAGTCAACATTAACAGTAACAAGTCAACATTAACAGTAACAAGTCAACATTAACAGTAACAAGTCAACATTAACAGTAACAAGTCAACATTAACAGTAACAAGTCAACATTAACAGTAACAAGTCAACATTAACAGTAACAAGTCAACATTAACAGTAACAAGTCAACATTAACAGTAACAAGTCAACATTAACAGTAACAAGTCAACATTAACAGTAACAAGTCAACATTAACAGTAACAAGTCAACATTAACAGTAAAAGTCAACATTAACAGTAACAAGTCAACATTAACAGTACAAGTCAACATTAACAGTAACAAGTCAACATTAACAGTAACAAGTCAACATTAACAGTAACAAGTCAACATTAACAGTAACAAGTCAACATTAACAGTAACAAGTCAACATTAACAGTAACAAGTCAACATTAACAGTAACAAGTCAACATTAACAGTAACAAGTCAACATTAACAGTAACAAGTCAACATTAACAGTAACAAGTCAACATTAACAGTAACAAGTCAACATTAACAGTAACAAGTCAACATTAACAGTAACAAGTCAACATTAACAGTAACAAGTCAACATTAACAGTAACAAGTCAACATTAACAGTAACAAGTCAACATTAACAGTAACAAGTCAACATTAACAGTAACAAGTCAACATTAACAGTAACAAGTCAACATTAACAGTAACAAGTCAACATTAACAGTAACAAGTCAACATTAACAGTAACAAGTCAACATTAACAGTAACAAGTCAACATTAACAGTAACAAGTCAACATTAACAGTAACAAGTCAACATTAACAGTAACAAGTCAACATTAACAGTAACAAGTCAACATTAACAGTAACAAGTCAACATTAACAGTAACAAGTCAACATTAACAGTAACAAGTCAACATTAACAGTAACAAGTCAACATTAACAGTAACAAGTCCAACAATATAACAGTAACAAGTCAACATTAACAGTAACAAGTCAACATTAACAGTAACAAGTCAACATTAACAGTAACAAGTCAACATTAACAGTAACAAGTCAACATTAACAGTAACAAGTCAACATTAACAGTAACAAGCAACATTAACAGTAACAAGTCAACATTAACAGTAACAAGTCAACATTAACAGTAACAAGTCAACATTAACAGTAACAAGTCAACATTAACAGTAACAAGTCAACATTAACAGTAACAAGTCAACATTAACAGTAACAAGTCAACATTAACAGTAACAAGTCAACATTAACAGTAACAAGTCAACATTAACAGTAACAAGTCAACATTAACAGTAACAAGTCAACATTAACAGTAACAAGTCAACATTAACAGTAACAAGTCAACATTAACAGTAACAAGTCAACATTAACAGTAACAAGTCAACATTAACAGTAACAAGTCAACATTAACAGTAACAAGTCAACATTAACAGTAACAAGTCAACATTAACAGTAACAAGTCAACATTAACAGTAACAAGTCAACATTAACAGTAACAAGTCAACATTAACAGTAACAAGTCAACATTAACAGTAACAAGTCAACATTAACAGTAACAAGTCAACATTAACAGTAACAAGTCACAGAACATTGAAATTCACACAGAAATAAATACAATACATCTTTTTATTGTTATATTATTTCGTCTTTCATTTGGATTCTCGTATTTACAGTGTATTCATAGAGCTCAGTCAGTAAGATATTAAGTCAGCATGTCAGTCAATCAGTTAATAAATATGTCTGCTGATAAGTCACTAAAATTATCAAGCACTAAATTAGGCAGCCAGCCTGTAAGTTAGTATATCAGTTAGTCAGTCAGTCAGTCAGCCAGTCAGTCAGTTACTCAGTCAATCAGCCAGTTAGTCAGCTTGCCAGTCAGTTAGTCAGTTAGCCGGCCACTCAGTCAGTCAGCCAGCCAGTCAGTCAGTCAGCCAGTCAGTCAGTCAGTTCACCAAAGAGCCTGTCAATCAGTCAAAATAGGAGACTCATCACTCACTCACTCGCTCACTCACTCACTCACTCGCTCACTCACTCACTCACTCACTCACTCGCTCACTCACTCACTCACTCACTCACTCACTCACTCACTCATCCTCGGTCAGCCTCATCGCGGTCTCACTTTCTCCTCCATACAGATGACTCATGACTCATCAGCGTGACTCACTGTAATGCATGGCGTCCGCAAGTGACTAGTGGGAACGGCCAATAAATCTCACCTCATATATATATATAGTAATCATGTTTCTTTTACCTTTTTCCCACCATGTTCTCAAAATTTGGGATACTGTAATTTATATCGTGTGTGTGCGTGTGTTTCTTTGTGTGTGTGTGTGTGTGTGTGTGTGTGTGTCTGTGTGTGTGTGTGTGTGTGTGTGTGTGTGTGTGTGTGTGTGTGTGTGTGTGTGTAGGTGTGTGTGTGCGTGTATTCATTTAGTTGTTTGTATTCATCTAGTTGTATTTTACAGGGCCTGAGCAACGCTCGTATGGCCCCGTCTCCATATCAACATTTATTTGATCATTCTTCCTTAGTGCTTAGTGTTGGCCGAAGCCACCACCCCGGGAGGGGGATCACAAACCCCCGGCTGACACCCGGTACCCATTCACTGCTGGGTGGACCGGGGCTCGGGTTTTAAGAAAACCGCCCGTCTGTCTTCGCTCCGCCCGGGGATCGAACCCGGGACTTCTCGGTTGTGAGCCGAGCGTGCTAACCCTAACACTACGGAGTACCCGAGTGTGTACGGAGTACGGAGTGTGTGTGACTGTGTGTGTGTGTGTGTGTGTGTGTGTGTGTGTGTGTGTGTGTGTGTATTCACATAGTACGTATCTAATCTAAAGTAAGACCCACAGGATAGCAAAGTTAAAGGTTCCCCCTCACCATTCTGTAACTTTTTTTTTGTGTGTGTCCATTATTCTCAAGCAACACAAACATGACATTGATTAAGGAAACACAGCAGGAACCACAAAAACCACCTTAGGAAGCACCATCAACACACACACCAGCCTCTCTTCACACAACCATCCAACAGACACCATCCCCTTTCACAAACCCCTCAAGTAGTCAACGTGATCTAACCGCGGTGACGCCACAGCCTTGGACAACACTGCCGCTATCTGTCACACAAAACGGCGTGATTGGCAAGTTTTGGCTTTTTTTATTTTTCTTCTTTACCCTTAAATTGTGTCCATGTTCCTAAACTCCCATAAATGCGTTCGTCCTTTTTTCGTTTTGCTTTTATCTTTTTAATTTTTTTTATTTGCTATTGTGCATTTTTATCACATTTTTATCTGTATTTCACGTGTTTCCTCAAATATTGCCCAGGTTTTTTAAATTCTTACTTCCACTTTCGTTTTTTTTTTTTTGCTCTGGTCACTATAAAAAAAAAAAAAAAATAGTGCATTTCCATCACATTTTTTTTGGGTCTGTATTTCACGTGTTTTCTTAAATATTCCTTTTTATTATTCTTACATGCACTCTTTTTTTTTGTTAGATAGAAGAAGATAGAATGGAAAAAGAGAATAAATGAGAGACCTAGACAACTAAACACAAAGACTAACAAAAAGACCAACAAATCAAAAAACAAAATACAAGATAAAACACAAATCCTATACAAATCTTGAATCTAATTTCTATCAACTTCACAAATAAATAAAGTAATAAACATTCCATTTTTTTTCCTTCCTTTGTCTAAAACTTTAAGTGTTTGCAGCAGCCCTATTTGTTTACCCGTGACGTCATGGGACCTTGTAAACTGTGATTGGCTTTTGTTTTGGTAATGTAAACACGAGACAAAGAGTGCGAATAGAGACAGATAATAATAACAATAAGAATAATAAGAATAGAAAGACATGAATAAATGAGGAGATAGAGAATAAACACCAGACGAAGAGCGTGAGTGGAGAGACGTGAATAAATGAGGAAATAATGAGTAAACACGAAGAAAAGAGCGTGAATGGAGAGACATGAATAAATGAGGAAATAATGAGTAAACACGAAGAAAAGAGCGTGAATGGAGAAACGTGAATAAATGAGGAAATAATGAGTAAACACGAAGAAAAGAGCGTGAATGGAGAGACATGTATAAATGAGGAAATAATGAGTAAACACGAAGAAAAGAGCGTGAGTGGAGAAACGTGAATAAATGAGGAAATAATGAGTAAACACGAAGAAAAGAGCGTGAGTGGAGAAACGTGAATAAATGAGGAAATAATGAGTAAACACGAAGAAAAGAGCGTGAGTGGAGAAACGTGAATAAATGAGGAAATAATGAGTAAACACGAAGAAAAGAGCGTGAGTGGAGAAACGTGAATAAATGAGGAAATAATGAGTAAACACGAAGAAAAGAGCGTGAGTGGAGAGACATGAATAAATGAGGAAATAATGAGTAAACACGAAGAAAAGAGCGTGAATGGAGAAACGTGAATAAATGAGGAATAAAAATAAATGAGGAGAAAAGCGTGAGTAGAGAGACAGAAGAATAAATGAAGAATAAGAATAAATGATGAAATACAGAATAAACATGAGACGAAGAGCGTAAGTGGAGAGACATAAGAATAAATGAGAAATAAGAATAAATGAGGAAATAAAGAGTAAACATAATATAGACACCTGAATTAGCGTTACCTGAGCCGCCACGCCCTTGGGGAAATGTAGAAAATAAATAGTAAATACTGAGGCTAAATAGACAAGTGACGTCATCTATATGTAAATGATGGTCCAGGAAGGGAAATTGCATCGCCATCATTACGTTTTGGTCAAGCGAGGAACCGAATAAGGTAAATAATACATATATATCATTGGACATTATACTACCTACTTATTATACTATACTGATTATAGTAACTGACATACTACTAGTTTGTTCATATATAATACGTACAAACTAGAAATATTATGAAAATGAGGGATATAAAAAGTGAAATTTTGAATATGTTTTAAATTTAGCTCTTCTTCTGCCAAATGTCAAAATATGTCTTAAATTTCTCTTCACGATTTGTTACTTTTAAAAATCTTGATGTACCAAAAAATGTATTGAACCTACAAAAATGAGAAATCGAAAAAATAAGGTTCGAAATAGTTATCTTTTTACTACATGTAATTCTTTAATAAACAACATTTTTAATACTGAATTGTGACATTACATTCTATTCACGATATATCACTAAAAAATTTCATCCCCTTATAGACTCTCTTCATCAAATTATACACTAAAATTACTACTTACTACTACTACTTACTACTGCTACTACTACTACTACTTACATGTGCCATCTAAAGCCTCTTCTACAACCATGGCATGATTTCACGCAGGTAATTATTATAGTTATTTACAGATCTTGGATAATTGCAATGTGAAGGTTTTACAGTTAATGGATGATGATTGTAGCAACTGTTAATAGCCAATCAGTGTTGTCACGAAAAAGGAGGAGGAGGAGGAGGAGGAGGAGGAGGAGGAGGAGGAGGAGGAGGAGGAGGAGGAGGAGGAGGAGGAGGAAGTGTGTTAATAGAGATACAACCACGACAGATGGTGAATGAGAGAGAGAGAGAGAGAGAGAGAGAGAGAGAGAGAGAGAGAGAGAGAGAGAGAGAGAGAGAGAGAGAGAGAGAGAGAGAGAGAGAGAGAGAGAGAGAGAGAGAGAGAGAGAGAGAGAGGAGAGAGAGAGAGAGAGAGAGAGAGAGGAGAGAGAGAGAGAGAACAAACAGTAAGCAACAAGAGGTCACATGATGTATTGCACGCACACTCAACGGCGTGCATCCGATGACCTAAATTTGAGTGCGTGACAGAAATTTCGAGTTGCTGGTAGTAGTAGTAGTAGTAGTAGTAGTAGTAGTAGTAGTAGTAGTAGTTGTAGCAGATGTTGTTGTAAATTGTTTTGTTAATGTTTTATGATAATTGGGTGATGATGATGATGATACTAAAACAACAACAACAAATACAACAAATACAAAAGCGCGGCATTTACTTCAAATTTCTCCATTATAACTTTGTAATGAATCATAATCACTTCCTTCCCGCACAATTGGTTAATTAGAGAGAGAGAGAGAGAGAGAGAGAGAGAGAGAGAGAGAGAGAGAGAGAGAGAGAGAGAGAGAGAGAGAGAGAGAGAGAGAGAGAGAGAGAGAGAGATGGATGGATGGAGACGGACGAGGAAAAAGACAAAGACATACCTATTCACACACATACACACACACACGCACACACATACACACAGACGCAGACGCACACACACACACACACACACACACACACACACACACACACACACACACACACACACACACACATACACAGGCTAGGGGAAGGTCGCTCCTGTTATTAGTGTGTTTTCAAGGCCTTTAAATACCAGCGTGGGAACACTCAACAAATAACTAAGTTCACCTCCATTTAACGCCGCACCCTTATTCCGTTTTCTTTGTTCCACGGTAAAGGTTAGGTAAATAATCTGTACTAATATTTGGTCTACTACTACTACTACTACTACTACTACTACTACTACTACTACTACTACTACTACTATTACTACTACTACTACTACTACTACTACTACTACTACTACTTGCTACTACAATTACTACTACTACTACTACTACTACTACTACTACTACTACTACTACTACTACTACAATTACTACTACTACTACTACTACTACTACTACTACTACTACTACTACTACTACTACTACAAATACTACTACTACTACTACTACTACTACTACTACTACTACTACTACAATTACTACTACTACTACTACTACTACTACTACTACTACTACTACTACTACT
>JACEEZ010019661.1:52500-55000 GCA_016584305.1 Chionoecetes opilio
TTAGATAGTTAGATAGATAGCTAGATATAATTTAAATGAGAACAAATAACTCACTCATAGATAGATGTTAGATAGGTAGATATTTAAATGAGCACAAATAACTCAGTCATAGATAGATAAATATATATAGTAGTAGATAGGTAGATAGGTAGAAATAATAAAACGAATACGAAAATGAATAATAGATAGGTAGATATTAAATGATCAGAAGCAACTCATTCATACATAGATAGATAGGTAGGTAGATATTTGAATGACCACAAACAAAGACAATAAAGAGACATAGAGATATAAAGACATAAGACAAATATAAAGAGTCATATAAGAGTCATATATAAAGTCATATAAAGAGACATAAAGACATAGCTAGACAGATAGGTAGATATTCAAATCACCACAAAGAAAGAAAATAAATAATACTATCTAGTGAAGAATTTTTTTTTTTACATCACAAAGGACTGACCGAGGGAAAAAAAAGTCGCAAAAAGCCCGTTTAGTTGCCAGTCCATATATAGAAGACAGTAAGAGAATAAAAAAATAGGCGTGGGCCAATCTAGTTCGGGAGGTGTCTTGTCACTCTTGAAGAAATTGAAGTCGTAGGAAAGTGGAAAGATCGAAACTGGAAAAAAGAGTTCCAAAATGTAACATGATTGGTCGGAAATGTCTATATAATACGATAGTGTGTGGTGCGAAATGATGTTTCTATAAGTTTTGATAAGCTCGCATTAAAATGTCATTGATTGGTAAATAAGACATGAAAACGCAACATAAGACATGAAGAAAAACTTAGATAAAACAAAAAAATTGAACACACAGACAAGCCCTTCTGATTGCTGTAATTACTCACATTCACTTACTCTTTCATTCATTCATCTCTTCACGTCCTCATAGTCGTCTGGTTTTTAATATAGACTATTAGAATAATGATGATTAATTGCTTTATTAATGAGGACATTGAAATTCTGAAATATGATAAAACTCTCTCTCTCTCTCTCTCTCTCTCTCTCTCTCTCTCTCTCTCTCTCTCTCTCTCTCTCTCTCTCTCTCTCTCTCTCTCTCTCTCTCTCTCTCTCTCTCTCTCTCTCTCTCTCTCTCTCTCTCTCTCTCTCTCTTTCTCCTAAAATATCATAAAATAGCTGGTTACCGTTGGATTTTACCGAAATATACAGCGAAATAAACCACAACAACAACAACAACAAAACCAACAAGGTCGAACCAACTCACACTGAATTCCACGAAGAAGAAAAAAAAAGAATAACGCAACACGGTGTGATTTGGCGCCAAAAATTGTAAATATCTTGAACATTCCTTTCCATGTGACAGGAATTCGTCTTTTTTAGTCTTTTTTTTACTCTTTATTCCTACTACTTTTACTCTTTACTCTTACTTTCTTTTACTCTTTACTCTTACTCTTTTCTTACTTACATTTTTACTCTTTACTCTTACTTTCTTTTACTCTTTACTCCTACTATTTTTACTCTTTACTCTTACTATTTTTACTCTTTACTCCCTTACTATTTTTACTCTTTACTCTTACTATTTTTACTCTTTACTCTTACTATTTTTACTCTTTACTCTTACTATTTTTACTCTTTACTCTTACTATTTTTACTCTTTACTCTTACTATTTTTACTCTTTACTCTTACTATTTTTACTCTTTACTCCTACTATTTTTACTCTTTACTCTTACTATTTTTACTCTTTACTCTTACTATTTTTACTCTTTACTCCTACTATTTTTACTCTTTACTCCTACTATTTTTACTCTTTACTCTTACTATTTTTACTCTTTACTCTTACTATTTTTACTCTTTACTCTTACTATTTTTACTCTTTACTCTTACTATTTTTACTCTTTACTCTTACTATTTTTACTCTTTACTCCTACTATTTTTACTCTTTACTCCTACTATTTTTACTCTTTACTCTTACTATTTTTACTCTTTACTCCTACTATTTTTACTCTTTACTCCTACTATTTTTACTCTTTACTCCTACTATTTTTACTCTTTACTCCTACTATTTTTACTCTTTACTCCTACTATTTTTACTCTTTACTCTTACTATTCTTACTCTTTACTCCTACTATTTTTACTCTTTACTCTTACTATTTTTACTCTTTACTCCTACTATTTTTACTCTTTACTCTTACTATTTTTATCTTTACTCCTACTATTTTTACTCTTTACTCTTACTATTTTCTTACTTACTTTCTTTTACTCTTTACTCTTACTATTTTTACTCTTTACTCCTATTATTTTTACTATTTACTCCTACTATTTTTACTCTTTACTTATTCTATTTTTACTCTTTACTCCTACTATTTTTACTCTTTACTCCTACTATTTTTACTCTTTACTCTTACTATTTTCTTACTTACTTTCTTTTACTCTTTACTCTTACTATTTTTACTCTTTACTCCTACTATTTTTACTCTTTACTCCTACTATTTTTACTCTTTACTCTTACTTTCTTTTACTCTTTACTCTTACTATTTTT
>JACEEZ010019661.1:62500-65000 GCA_016584305.1 Chionoecetes opilio
GATAATTTGATAGATACATAGATAGATAGATAATAGATAGGATAATAGATAATAGATGAGATAGATAGGATATGATAGATAGATAGATAGTGATAGATAGATAGATGGGTAGTAGTGTAGATGATGATAGATAGATAGATAGGATAGATAGATAGATAGTGTAGATGATAGATAGATAGTGTAGATAGATGTGATGTAGATAGTAGGTAGAGTAGATAGATGATGATAGATAGATAGATAGATAGATAGATAGATAGATAGATAGATGGGAACCAATAAATAATACCAATAGATATATAGAAATAAACAGACAGCTAGGTAGACTCACAGATAGATTTATGAACAGAAGATAGAGATAGATTGATATAAATATAACTAAGAGTAAGAGGGTATTTCTAACTATACATACCAAAATGTATACAAATATATTTATACTTCACACTTATATGGAAAACATGAATTTTTCTTGTCTGCCTGTATAAGTATATGTATAAATACGTACAATAACTTTACCTGTATAGGGTTGAGGGAAGCGTATAAGTGAGAGGCAAAAATGACAGCAAGATATATTTTATTTAATTTACAATACAGTGGAAAAATACTGATCAGGGAAACTCTATAATAATTGGACAGTGTAGGGTTATGACATTTACCCAGAGCAGGTGTGTGTGTGTGTGTGTGTGTGTGTGTGTGTGTGTGTGTGTGTGTGTGTGTGTGTGTGTGTGTGTGTGTGTGTGTGTGTGTGTGTGTGTGTGTGTGTGTGTGTGAGTGTGTGTGTGTGTATGTGTGTGTGTGTGTGTTTAGCCAATCTCTTTTCTCCTCCTAAATAAGGCATGTTAGCTTTACATTCAACTGATTAGTCTCTCTCTCTCTTTCTTTCTCTCTCTCTCTCTCTCTCTCTCTCTCTCTCTCTCTCTCTCTCTCTCTCTCTCTCTCTCTCTCTCTCTTTCTCTCTCTCTCTCTTTATCTCTCTCTATCTCTCTCTATCTCTCTCTCTTCAGGTGACATCCAGGTAACAGGACAAAAATAACTTTGACATCATTTGTAGACGAAAAGCAGAAAAAAAGGAGATCAGCAAAGAACGTCAGGAGGAATGAGATAATGAAGAAGAGGAACGCCGCGGAAACCACAACTAGTTAGCGTCTGCCTTGGCGGAGTTCTTGGCGGCGGTGGACGCGGCCGTGGCGGGGGTGCCGGACTTGCCCGAGAAGAAAGCCCTACGACTTGAACTCGGATTTGAGAAGCGCGGCGTGAGGGTGCTGCCGGTGCTGCTGCTGCTGCTGTCGAAGCTCGGGCGTCCCCGCTTATCGGTGGTGGAGCCGAAGGTGCCGCCGGAGGTTGTGTCGAAAGAGGAGCCGACAGGGGATGAGGGGAACACGGTGGGGATGTCGGTGGAGCCCGGGAAGCTGTTCACGGGGACCTGGTTGAAGCCGTCAAAGGGTTGGTTGAAGCCACCCTGGACAAAGGTATTGAGGGGCACGCCTGACTGCGAGAATCCTCCGGAGGGCGTCTGGAGGAAGCCTTGCCCGGGGAAGCCACCCTGAGAGGGGAAGCCACCCTGCGCGGGGAAGCCACCCTGGGAAAGGAAGCCACCCTGGGAGGGGAAGCCACCCTGCGCGGGGAAGCCACCCTGGGAAAGGAAGCCACCCTGGAAGGGGAAGCCACCCTGGGAGGGGAAGCCACCCTGGAAGGGGAAGCCACCCTGGGAGGGGAAGCCACCCTTGGAGGGGAAGCCACCCTGGGCGGGGAAGCCACCCTGGGAGGAGAAGCCACCCTGGGCGGGGAGGCCACCCTGGGAGGAGAAGCCACCCTTGGCGGGGAAGCCACCCTGGGAGGGGAAGCCACCCTGGGCGGGGAGGCCACCCTGGGAGGAGAAGCCACCCTTGGCGGGGAAGCCACCCTGGGAGGGGAAGCCACCCTGGGCGAGCACCACAGGGTTGCCGCTCTGGTCCTGGAACACCGGGACGAAGCGGCCGCTCAGGCCAGTGTTGAAGACGCTGCTACCCTGGGGCGGGAACTGGCGATTGCCGAAACCTACCTGGCCCGGGAAGACGTTAGGTGAGCCGAAGCTTCCCTGGCTGGAGACGGTGCTGGGAGAGATGAAACCTGCCTGGCCGAAGAAGGCGTTAGGTGTACCAAAGCCTCCCTGGCTGGAGAAGGGGTTGGGCGAAACGATACCTCTCTGGTTTGAGAAGAGGTTGGGACTGCCGAAGCTTCCCTGGCCGGAGCCGGTGCCTGCTGCGCCAAAACCTCCCTGGTTTGAGAAGGTGCCGGGTGTGCCGAAGGCCTGGTTATTGAATGAGCCCTGGTTATTGCCAGGCGTGCCTACAAACACGCCATTGGGCGTCAGGAAGAAAGGCTGTCCCCCCACGCCGCCCTGGGAGTCAAAAGATGCGGGTGCGGGCGTCCCGAAGGAGGAGGTGGAGGGCGTGCCGAAGCCTTGGCCCGATGGACGGAAGCCTCCACCCTGAAGGAACACATTAGGGCGGCCAGTGACGAG
>JACEEZ010019661.1:71012-78512 GCA_016584305.1 Chionoecetes opilio
CGCAAATTCCAAAATTCCCCTGCAATTTCCTTCCAAAACCTAATTTGAAAACCAAAACAATTTAACCTAAAATTAAAACACAAAAAATGTCTCTAGACTATTAAAAATCTCTAGACTCTTAAAACATCTACGATTAAAACAAAAAATGTCTCTAGACTCTTTATTAGTGTTTAATACTTCTGTATTCCTATTCTGTTTCTGTCTATACTTGTTACTTGTCCTTCACAATTAAGTCTTTTGTCTCTTTTAGTGTTTTTCTTTACTTTTACACTTCACAGTCTATGGCTAGTAACCCACTAATCTAAGTAATTACAAATTTCTTCCTCTTCCTCCTCCTCCTCCACTCCCACTTCTTCTGGTTCAGCATGTGGAGATTGGCAACTAATCACACACACGGCCAGCGTACACGTTCTCAATCCCAAGTTCCAGCATGCACTGACTGAGTGACTGTGCTACCTACACCTGGCAGGTTGGCAGCTGGCAGTGTCGCCTCCACAATATTTGGTGGGAACTTATGTTCACGCGGGCACTTGCCACTTTGAAGGTGGTGACCGTCACAATTATTGCGATTGCGTTTCAAATTTTTTGCGGTTCGCAACCCGCAATTCTGCATTTTTTTCAGGCATCCGTAATTGCGCAATTCCGCAACCGAATTACCCATTCCGCAAGTTATTGCGATTGCGTTTCTAATTTTTTGCGGTCTGCAATTCGCAATTACGCAGTTTTTTCAGGCATCCGTAATTGCGCAATTCCGCAACCGAATTACCATTCCGCAAGTTGCGGAATTGCGGACTAAAATTGCGGAATGCCCACCTTTGCAAATAAGTGTGTTAGTATTTCATGTAAGGAAATAATGTATTGTAACAATAAGTGAGTTAGTATGCATGTTAATACATAGCAATATCATGCAAGAAATTAATGTATGTCAACATTAAGTGCGTAAAAATTCCTTTAATTGAAGAATGTAAGTAAATAATGTCATGCAACAATACGTGCGGAAGAATTCCTTCAATTGAGGAGTGTAAGTAAATAATGTCATGCAATGCACTGTGGTGCAACTGTTACATAATAGTATTCTAATGTGAAGAGTTATCTGTCATGCATTAGAGTTTCTATCGGGCAATAGTTACAAGGTAAAAATGCAAATATATTATTTTCTATAGTTGGGCAGAATAATATGTAGCTAAACCAAAAAAAAAATCGTAAAACATCAATGTAAAGTATTTTCCAGAGTGTATATAACATTGGCTTGGTGTGTTGTGTAGACATTTTCTAAAATGAAAACAACACACATTAAAATTCAGAGTACATAGTAAGTGTAGCTAATAACATCTCTAACAATTTTTCTTCTTCATCTTTCCCTCCTATGCTTCACCCAGATGGCTCCACAGCTGTCTCATCTACTTCTAAAGCTGAACTCTTCGCTCAAACATTTGCTAAATATTCCACTCTGGCTGATGAAGGGCTTGTTCCTCCTTCTCCTCCACCCCTCTGACTATATTATGCCTGTCATTAAGATCCTTCGGAATGATGTTTTCTTTGCCCTTTCTGGCCTAGATCCTCGGAAGGCTTACGGTCCTGACGGAGTCCCTCCTATTGTTCTCAAAAACTGTGCTTCTGTGCTTGCACCTTGCCTGGTCAAACTTTTCCGTCTTTGTCTATCTACTTCCACCTTTCCTTCTTGCTGGAAGTTTGCTCACATCCAACCTGTTACTAAGAAGGATGACCGTTCTAATCCTTCAAACTACCGTCCTATAGCTTTGACTTCCTGCCTTTCTAAAGTTTTTGAATCTCTACTTAATAAGAAGCTTCTTAAGCATCTATCTGCTCACAATCTTCTATCTGATCGTCAGTGCGGTTTCCGTAAAGGGCGATCTACTGGCGATCTTCTAGCTTTCCTAAATGAATCTTGGTCATCCTCCTTTAGGGGTTTCGGTGAAACTTTTGCTGTTGCCCTTGACATATCAAAAGCTTTTGATAGAGTCTGGCACAAATCTTTAATTTCCAAACTACCCTCATTCGGTTTCTATCCTTCTCTCTGTACCTTCATTTTAAGTTTCCTTTCAAACCGTTCTATTGCAGCTACTGTAGACAGACATTGTTCTTCTCCTAAATCTATTAATAGTGGTGTTCCCCAGGGTTCTGTCCTTTCACCCACTCTCTTTCTTTTATTTATTAATGATCTAAGTCTAACTCAAAGCCCTATCCACTCCTACGCTGATGATTCTACCCTGCATTTTTCAACGTCGTTTATTAGACGTCCAACTCAACAGGAACTAAGTGATTCACGGAGAGATGCCACCGAGCGCCTAACTTCTGACCTTTCTAATTTCTGATTGGGGCAAAGCAAACCTTGTTTTGTTCAATGCCTCAAAAACCCAATTTCTTCACCTATCTACTCGACAAAACCTACCAGATAACTATCCCCTCTTCTTCAATGACACTAAACTGTCTCCTTCTTCTACAATGAACATTCTAGGACTATCCTTTACTAAAAATCTGAACTGGAAATCTCACATATCATCTCTTGCTAAAACAGCTTCTAAGAAGTTAGGTGTGCTGTGGCGTCTGTGTCCTTTTTTTCTCCCTCCCAATTGCTTGCTCTCTACAGGGGCCTTATCCGCCCATGTATGGAGTATGTCTCACATGTTTGGGGAGGATCCACTCATACAGCTCTCCTAAACAGGGTTGAGTCAAAAGCTTTTTCGTCTCATCAATCCTCTCCTCTGACTGACTGTCTTCAATCTTAAATCACCGCCACAATGTTGCTTTCATGCTCTCTTCTACCGTTATTTTCATGCTCACTGCTCTTCTGAACTTGCTAACTGCATGCCTCCCCCACTCCCGCGGCCTCGCTGCACAAGACTTTCTACTCATTCTCATCCCTATTCTGTCCATCTTCCTAATGCAAAAGTTAATCAGTATGTTTACTCTTTCATCCCTTTCACTGGTAAACTCTGGAACTCTCTTCCTGTTTCTATTTTTCCACTTTCCTATGACTTAAATCTTTTCAAAAGAAGAGTAACAAGACACCTCCCGAACTAAATTGGCCTACCCCTCTGTTTTTATTTTATTCTCTTACTGTCTTCTTTATAGGGACTGGCAACTAAGCGGGCTTTGTGTTACCCATTTTTGTTGTGCCCTTGGCCAGTTCCTTGTGATGTAAGAAAAATTATGTAAGAAAAATTGTAAAATAATCAGGTGAACTGATATAAAATGTGAATGGTATGGAATGGTATGACACTACGGTTTTTGCGTGTGTGACCGAAATTTGTGACGGTAATCATTCGTAGCAGTGTGTGTGTCATCATTAACTGCAGGTGTGTCCTGTGTATCAAAATTAGTGTTTGGTAAAGCATCACCTGTATCTAATCCTCTAGTTACTCGAAAAGTGGCCCTCGACCGTGTATAGTAAGACGTCTCAAACTATACAATCACTATGTGTCTCAGAATCGTGCGAAGGAAAGAAAACATTACAGGAATCAGGTTCAGTAATCGGTAACACTGAACAATGACAGTGAGTGACAGTGACAGTGAGTGGCAATGAGCTGTCACTGCTGATGGCCGCTCGGGCACGTTAGTTAATGCATTTATGTCAATCTCAGGAGCTTGCAATGTCGTATTAGTAAATGTGAACTCATAAAGTAGTAACTCAGTAGTAAATGTGCACTCATAAGATATATGACTCCAGACATTAAGATATATGCAGTACTGTTGAGAAGAAAAAATGTGGGAATACCGTGCTCTAAAAATGCGCCTTGTGTAAAAAGAATAGTCATATGTTTGCTGAAAACCATGATTTAAGTGTGCTGACAGTGTCTGTACATATGTATTTACCGCAGCTATTGGAATGGAAATGGAAATGGAGGTTAAAACAACACTAATACTCCTAACGTTGTGCTTGTCCGTAAATGAGTTGTGTATATGTATAACACTGTGTGTACACGAAATGTATATATCTTCTCACCTAAAACTGGAAATATTACTTAACTGGTAGCTACTCGTATTGGTGTATAATAGGGTGAGATCCTGGTAACAGACGGATGGGTGAGTGCCAGGATGAAGGATGAACACACCAGTGGATGGGTGCCTGGATGACGGATGTAAAGTCACCGAAGATACACATAATCTGTTAAAGAGGGCATATCAGAAAATAATAACATATGAATACACAAATAAGAAATATGAACGATATTAGGCTCAGACATTTGTGTGGTGTGTCGCGTGCTCAAGGCCGTAGTGTGGGACTGGTGGTGGCGGTAGTGACACTGTGTTAGGGTAGTGTCAAGTCAGCATCCCTGTGAGGGCGGTAGGGTGGTGGGCTGTGTCAGCGGAATGCTACTCGGAAGGCAGGCGGTGGTGTGGGCTGTTTGTTGTGTTGCTGTGTTGCTGGAGGGCATTTGTGTTGCGCCTCTGTGTTGCCCTGGCCATGACGAGATGCAGGGTTGTAGACGAGTAGGGCTGGACAGGTTCATGTAGGTTGTTCAGAATGTGAACGCTTGTATCTTGACTGGAGAGATGTGAGACGTTTCTGTCTCTGGCACCGCGGCGTTGGGTGGCTGTTGACCTCATTACTGCGGAAGAATGTGTTTACGCTGCAAGTTGCTCGAAGTGTGTCTGCCTCTCTCTCCCTCTTATAGAATGATGTGTTGATGTACGTCTTGCTTGTAGACTTGTAGATTCTTGTAGATTGTGTTGCGGCTGGCTTGTGTTTCGTAGGTTACGGCTTGATAACGATGGTTGTGGCTCGGCTTTGTTGGCTTTAGGTACGGAGGTTGCCATGTTGATGGTCGTGGTTGTGGTATTGGTACTGGCTGTCTGTGGTTGTGATAGCGCCGGAGAACGGTGCAGAAAGCAGTATAGCGTAAGTAGTAGTAGTTGCTTCTGTAGATCGGCGTAATCTTGGTAGACGTGGAACTGCTGTAGAATGGCCGGAGTTTGGTAAACTCTTGTAGAGGCTTGTAGTGATGCTTGTAGACTGCGTAAGGTATCTTAACACTGCGTTATGGTGTTATAAGACTGATAAAATCAGTCACCACTGCTGCACACCAATTACACTGGTTAACAACATATCTATTGTCTAAGTTTTTTTAGCTGATTTAGGACAATTTTGATGTACTGAATCCAAAAATCACATTGATTCTGCTCAATCAGGTCAACTTTTTTATCTATCGCTACATGATGTTTTTTTACGTTTTGTTTACATGTACGGGTATTTTCTATATATATGAACTCGTCCTCCGTATACAACACCGTACTTGCAGTAGATAAATAATTCCACTAATCCAATAATTCCACCAATTCAGATAGTTCCAAGGATGTGGTCCTAAACAATGTCACCAACTAGGAATTCTTCGGAATCACGATCCCTGGATTTTACAGTCCTCTGTTGTTCTTCCTCTTCTTCTCTTCAACTTATACTTCTTTACTTGAACACTTTTTATTAAACCCACTGCAGTACTGCATCCCCCTTTGGGATACCTTGTGTGGTGTCGTGTGATATCTGCTATCATCTTTCCGATAGGCAGACTACCTTTTCTTTATTCATCGTGCCTATGATACTGCAGTAGCATAGAGGCTGCTACAGATCCTCGGTATACCCCCTACCCAAGCACTGATTAATTTCTTCCTACTGCTTGAATTATGATGCAAAATTCTTTCTTATTTCTTTAAATAAACCAATTCTGAAGTGTTTACATGCGCCAATTCTTGACTAACTGGTATTTTTCTTTTGCAGGTGAATGAAATGGATTCGGCCAGAAGATCTTGCAAAAATAAGCCCGATGTATTCTGCTACATCTGCGGCGAATACACACAGATGTTCCTAACAGGAATCCAGTCACAAGTTTCATAAAGCGTGCTTACCATACTTATTTTGGTATGAAACTTGGTGACCAGGATAAAGCTTGGGCGCCACACATGGTATGCATGACATGCACTGAGTATCTGCGTCGTTGGACCAAGGGCAAGAAGAGTTGTCTGAAGTTTGGAATTCTCATGGTTTGGAGGGAGCCGACAAACCATGGCACTGACTGCTACTTCTGCGCTATTGATTTGACTGGGATTAACAGAAAGAACCGGAGCAGCCTCAAGTATCCTTCGGTATTCTTAAAAAGTACATAAGTGTCATCAACGTAACGTTTATAATAAAAGGGTTTAAAAGAGGTAGGACAGTCAGACAGCCAGACAGTCAGACAGTCAGATGGGGTCTTGCTTAGGTCCTTCATTTGCCAATGCCTTTCTATGTCATCATGAAGAAATGTGGCTGTCTGACTGTCCTACCTCTTTTAAACCCTTTTATTATAAACGTTACGCTGATGACACTTTTTTACTTTTTAAGAATACCGAACATATTCCCTTATTTCTGAATTACATTAATTATAAACACCCAATATATTATATTGTATTAATTACAATATATATATATATATATATTATATATATATATATATATATATATATATATATATATATATATATATATATATATCTATATATATATATATATAATATATATATATATCATATATATATACCAGCTATGGGTTAAATAGTCCCAGCTATGGGTTAAATATTGGGCTGCCTGGGGTTAATCCCTACAGGGGGTTCTGCGTCCCTGGCCACGGTGAGCAGTAAGGCCAATCCCTGACATAGATTGGTTGGGGGGGGGGGTTTGCAACCCTTTCCTGTAAAAACTAAACTAGCCACAAACATGTTAAGAGGTAGAAGCCGGGGGCGCGGTAATCGCGCCCCCGACCCGGTTTTGCCGGGGGGCCCGACCATGCAAACCCCTCCTATGCTGACGCAGGGGAGGGGTCTGCCTATGACGAGTGCGGGGCACAGCCCTCGGGAATCCCGCACTCTAAATCAAGTGGTAGGGCCCCCTAGCCCAACTTTTCTTATGGGGGTGGCCGGGGCGGTGCAGAGGCGGCGCCTGCCCGTCGAATCACTCCTGGGATCAACCTGCGGAGGGTTCTTCGTGTGGGCTCGTGGAACGTTCTGAGCCTCTCAGACGATCATCGACTACCTCTCCTATCGGGCGAACTCAGTAGGCTGAGGATGGATATAGTGGGACTCTTTGAGACGAGGAGGCCTGGCAGTGGCGAGACTAGCAGTGGGGGTTACACCTACTACTGGTCCGGCATGAGCAATGGTCACCGTGTACGGGGAGTAGCTATAGGCATCTCCAGCAAACTGCAGCCGTCAGTTGTTGATGTTACTCCGGTTGATGAGCGTATAATGCGGGTGAGGATGAAACACACTCTGGGTTTCATGTCTCTTGTTGCAGTGTACGCTCCTACCGAGATGCGTAAAACTGAAGAGAAGGAGATGTTCTACGCCAAACTCGACTCTGTATTAGACCAGTGTCCTCCTCGGGACACACTCATTGTCTTGGGCGACTTCAATGCTACTACTGGCACTGTGAGAGATGGCTACGAGTTATGTGTTGGTCCCATGGCTCCGGTACCAGAAACACCAACAGTTCTCTGCTTCTGAACT
>JACEEZ010019662.1:5000-33699 GCA_016584305.1 Chionoecetes opilio
GAAATCGTTTATAACAAATTTTTGAAGCCCTAGCTGCACAGACAGACGGACAGACAGACGGACATTCGGTGCATTATAGTAAGATTATTTGTGATTATTATTATTATTATTTCATCACTACTATTATTTATTATCATTATCATTGACATTTTTATTGTTAGTCTTTATATTCACCATCGTCATCATGATAAGTGTAAAAGAGGAAGATTATCAACAACAATTTCCAGGATACTCCCGGAGTCCCCTCTTTGGCTGCTGCTGGAGGCTGGTCATAAGGAAGTGGAGGACGCGCTGGTGCAGATCGCCGCCGCCAACCACCGCAAGGCCCCATCCAGGACCCTGCTCGAAGCCGCCCTTGCACGCATCGGCCAGCAAGTGAGTCACCTGCCAGCTGATCTCCGTAAAAATTATTTCAGTATTACAGTTGTTGATCGATAGAATAAACTACCAGCAAATGTTGTCGAAACCCGCACAATAACTTCATATAAAAACATACTGGACGTGTACTGTAAGGTAAATGGGTTTTGATATTTCTCTGCGAATTCATATTATAGTCCCCCGGATCGATTAGTGCTAGTGGTAGTTGTGGTTAGCATACTTCATATCCTATCATTCTTCACTACGAAACTTCCATGTTCCTATCTTCTTTAGGGAGATTTTCATAATTCTTTTGGGATCTTTACATAATATGTAATGTTTTCCGGGAGATGCTGAGTGCTTACCGTCAGGAGGTGTGTTTCGTTGATGCAGATGCAGGCGGAGCGGGAACAGCAGGGGCGTGGGGCGCAGAGAGAGAAACACGGAGGGAACGTTGGAGGGACGGTGGTGTTGGCGGTGCGACAGATTCTGTCACCTTACAGCACCGCACAGCTTGCTAGGAGGATGTGCTTGCTCCTGGTGCTGTGGTTCTCGGCGGCGTATACCTATTATAGCCTTGCTCTCAACGCCACCAATATCAGGTAAGACAGGAAAATACTATGAACATTATATCCGTTTTTAACACAGTTACTCGCATAGTATATTTTTTTATGAGAAGACAAAGTTTTCTATTGAAATTAGTGGGTAACAATAACATTTTTATTACTTCCAACAGCGCTGATCCTTCCTTACTCATACATTTTCCTGGGTGGCGTGTGTGAGGTGCAGTGGCGTCACCGCGGGGGGGCTAAGGGGGACTTAGCCCCCCCAAGTCAAGGACTCAGCCCCCCCAAAATTGCTGCTAGTAGCCTGCTACCCAAAAACAATAAAAAGGAATATTTATCCAATTTTCCGAATAAATTTGACTGTTTTCTTACTGATTAATTTCACTGAAATTTTTGACATTACAACCCCACTTTCAAAGGTTTGGCAGAGTGAGGATATGGATCTTGCTGCAGCAGTTAACATGGCACAGGAAACAATAAAAGTTCTGAAAGAAAGAAGAACTTCAGATGACTATTTCAATACCATTTGGGAAAAGGCAATTAAATTTGCTGCAGGAAGAAACATAACTGTAGCTCAGCAACAACCTTCAAGTTCAAGAAGGCAAAGGAAGCCATCGTCACGGTTGTTAGGATCCATTGTAACTGAAACCATAGGCCAACGAGACACCTGAGAGAGATGAAGACCCCAAATCTCACTGTAAAAGATGTCTTTACTATCCCATCCTAGACAAGGTACTCGTTGAATTTGGGCACAGGTTTGATGAACCAAAGAGGTTCTACTTGGTGTACCTGCTTGTCATCCTTCGTCCCCGAACTTTCTAAATGAAAATGATTTGAAATATCTTGCTGACCAATATGACATTGAAAGTGAGAGCTTCCATGCAGAAGTTCTTGCTGCTCAGAAAACATTAAACGAGGGCAAAATCCATCTCTGGTGCTTTAGACAAACTAAAGCCTCTAAAGCAAGGTTTCACCACACTCTGGACTTTAATGCATTTGGCTCTCACTTTCCCTGTCAGTAATGCTAAATGTGAACGATCATTCTCTGTACTGAAGCTTGTCAAAACGTACCTCAGGGCAACAATGGGTCAGAAACGGCTGACCAGTCTAGGTATAATTTCAATTGAAAAAGGTGTGGTGGATTCACTCTATCTTGATTTTAGTAGTTGACAAATGGCCTCTCTTCCAATACTGTCACAATCAAACTCGGGAGAATCCACCAAACGGCAGTTGCCCCTAACTCTTACTTAACATAGACCATAAGTGGTCAGGGATTAACCCCTTCAGCACCAGGGTTACGATGATCACACAGTCCTGCAGTACATACCACTGTACCGTCGTCCTGGTGCTGTAGTGGTTAAGGCAGTGGGAGCCAGGGTAAGGCAGTGGGAGGCAGGGTAACACAGGACGGGAGGCAGGTTAACACAGTGGGAGGCAGGTTAAGGCAGTGGGTGGCAGGGTAACACAGGACGGGAGGCAGGTTAAGGCAGGTGGGAACCAGGGTTAAGGCAGTGGGTGGCAGGGTAACACAGGACGGGAGGCAGGTTAACACAGTGGTAGGCAGGTTACGGCAGTGGGAGCCAGGGTAAGGCAGTGGGAGCCAGGGTAAGGCAGTGGGAGGCAGGGTAACACAGGACGGGAGGCATGTTAACACAGTGGTAGGCAGGTAAAGGCAGTGGGAGCCAGGGTAAGGGCAGTGGGAGGCAGGGCAACACAGGACGGGAGGCATGTTAACACAGTGGTAGGCAGGTTTAAAAGGGAGTGGGAACCAGGGTAGACAGTGGGAGGCAAGGTAACACAGGACGGGAGGCAGGTTAACACAGTGGGGGGCAGGTTAAGGCAGTTGGGTGGCAGGGTAACACAGGACGGGAGGCAGGTTAACACAAGACGGAAGGCAGGTTAAGGCAGGTGGAGCCAGGGTAAGGCAGTGGGTGGCAGGGTAACACAGGACGGGAGGCAGGTTAACACAGGATGGGAGGCAGGTTAGGCCGTGGGGAGCCAGGGTAGGCAGTGGGAGGCAGGGTAACACAGGACGGGAGGCAGGTTAACACAGTGGTATGCAGTTAAGGCAGTGGGTGCCAGGGTAAGGCAGTGGGAGGCAGGTTAAATCGGCTTTTAGTTACTTTATCATGATCATGTACTTTATTCTGTTTAACTACAGTATCCCATGTACCTGTTTTTGTGCAATAAGGGAAATACCTTGAATATATTGTAAGTTTATATTTATATATTTTTTTCATTATCAAGATAAAACCTTACTGAGAAACAAACCAAAAACATACATTGTGCAATTCCTTTGTGTTTGTTAGTGGAGAGAGAAAAATGGCAATTTTATTATTTTGTATAAACAGAAAAAAAAAATTCTTCAAATTATCAAATTTTGTTAATATGATATGATGCATGGTATAACTCTTTTAATTTATGTGTCATGTAATTAAAGCTTAATTCCACTTTCTTCTCTTTTTTGGGCCTCAAAATTACCCTGGAACTGATTAATTTTCAAAATTACCCCCCGACCCCCCAGCTTGATAGGCTCGCTGCGCTCGCCCATCACCACCCCGGGGCTAAAGCCCCCCCCCAATTTTTTTTCCTGGCGACGCCACTGGTGAGGTGCCCGCCTACCTGATGATGTGGCTGCTTGTTGCACGTGTAGGGCGCCGGCCGTCCCTCTGCGGCATGTACTTCGTGTGTGCCTTGTGCATCGCCGTGAACGCCACCTAGTGGCGCACATAGCTGATGTGTGCCTTCCCCGGTGGTAAGCAAAGGCAGGAGGGAGGGAGGAGAGAGAAAGAGAGTGGAAGAAAGGAAAAAACTGGCTCATAAACAAGTCATTATCGATTCACCATACCCTGTTTCCAAAGGTGGGCACCAAACCGTTAATCCGTTAATCGTTAATTAACGAAGTTAACATTTTCGTTAACGATTTAACTTTTAAGTTAACTTTGGAAATAATTATCGGACTAATTAACTTCCGTTACATTCAACTTCCGTTAACTCATGTCCGCTAACCCAAACATTTCATAAAAACCGGTAAACGTTTAAAAGTTTCTATTATTTTCAGATTCTCAATACAGATGTAGAGTCTTAGCATATTTAATATTGTACGCGTCATTCTTTTAACCCCGATATAACGCCACTTTTTAGTTTTTGTTCACCCTTTTCTGGCTCTAAAAGCCTTTACAAACCTAAAACAGGGCCAAAACTATGAAATCAGCCTTCTTTAGATTTTTTTTTAAAGTTAAAACTATAAAATCTGCCTTTATTTTTTTTTACTCTAAAGCAAAAAAAACCTATTGTTTTGGGGTTCTAAAGCCCTTAAAAAAACCCATATAGGCTGATTTTATAGTTTTGGCACTTTTCAAAGGTGTTTTTAGGTGGTTTTAGAGCAAAAACAATTTTTTTTTTTTTTTCTAGAATAAAAATTAACGTTAACAGTTGATCGATAACTTCCGTTACATTTTTTAAGAATTAACTGATTAACGGTTATCGAAGTTAATTTTTTGGTTAACGGATTAACGGTTAACGAAGTAAACTTTTTGATTAACGGCGCCCACCACTGCCTGTTTCTCTCTAATGGTCTCGTTATACCTTTCTGCAAGGGCAATAAGTACCCATATATTGCAGTAATAAATAGATAACAATTAATATTTTAACATATATGTTCTTGAACCTACCATCACCCAAGTCACGTAATGAATACCAGTACAGCTACACCAACAAACACGTACTGGTATATTAATTGATTTCCTTCTCGCTGTCAGCAGTTCCAGTGGCTGCCAAGATTGCCCTGTAGCTGGTAGGCAAGATGTCCATCGGTGCGGCCTTCCACCTGCTCTATCTCTACACCGCCGAGCTGTTCACCACCCAGCAGCGCTCAATGGCTGTGAGTGAGTGATGCCTCCTTGGAAGGGTCGGCAGCATCGCTTCACCCTACGTCAATGATTTACTGGTAAGGGCTGCATGTCCTACAATAGATCAATTGACTTTTAATAGATGGTCAGTTAATCTTGTGCATGTCTGAGTCTGGAATAGGCTTTCGGTACACCAGCCTCGTCTTTTTGCTGGCCTTTTCCGACCTGCAGGTATTTCGAAGACACAGTTTACACCCTAAGCTTGAGGGTTAGATGATAGACAACCACAAAGATATATGCGCCACAAAGTGGTGTGTATGTGGTGTGTGTGTGTGTGTGTGTGTGTGTGTGTGTGTATATATATATATATATATATATATATATATATATATTCATATATATATATATATATATATATATATAATATATATATATATATATATATATATATATATATATATATATATATATATATTAGGGTGTCCCAGGCCTGTATTAATAGAAAATCAAATAATGATATCAAGTCCAGCACATGCTGCTCTGGTTCCTTGTCAAATAAAAGTGATTCCACCAGATTTTCGTGAAAATTGGCAATATTTAATGATCGCGCAAAACGAACGTTTTGATAGCTCCTCTAAGATTCGACCCATTATCTGCATTCTGATCACTCTATCGTGTTCAGAAGAGGCCATATACAAGGAAACGAATGTGAAATATCTGTTATGTTTATTTAGTTATTTATTCCTACTCCGACACCTTCTTCTTGAGTTCCGCCTTCGTTTTTTTAGGGACAGCTTTCGTGTGGAGGCGGGCAAGCTTCAAGAGGAACTGGGTTTGCCGTTCGTCCTTCGTCCGGTTGCCGAGGAAGCGTTGAATGAGGGCTATTACTCGTTCTGCGAGGTCGCTCGTGACCTTCAGGACACCAGCCCGCTTTTTCGCGCACTTGAAACACGAATCCGTGTTCCATATTTCAGGACTCAGCTCAAGGAAGGTCGGTTGCTGGCCTCCTAGTAGACTTTTCAAGACCTGAATCGACCGCACTGAGCAGAAGGCGGAGAGCGGCCTGTTGAGATTGATTGGTGTCTTCGACTCGGGGCGCCGTGGATTCTTGGTCGTCGAAGGACGCTTCATCCCCTCTACCATCTCCGCCTTCTGCTCCGGGCTGATGCGGTCATCGAAGATGGCCAGTCCAATCAGGTTCTCGGAAAGGTACCAGAGATGGCGCCGCATGGCACGTTCCGCGACCGACGCAACCCCATCGTCGCAGATCCTCTTCACGTCAGTGGTGAAGTCCAGGTCGTTCTTAGCTGCGTAGGACGGAATCATTGCCTCATTCCAGTAGTTCGCGTAGACCATGGTCACAAAGAACACAACTCGACGGATCCCCGCCAACTCCCGCCTGCTCATCTCCAGCTGGTCATGGAAGAGCATGATCTTCACGGCGTAGATGGCCTTGGCCATCCATCTGGCCATGTGGTAAGCACCAGGAGCACGGAAGGATGTAGGGACTCCTCCTCCGAGGTAGGCCACGCTGAGCAGGATGATCTCTTTGTAGTCTTCGCGTGGATGATTCCCACAGTCAAGCAGACTTTTCAAGTGACCGAGCATCTCAAGGCGGTGAGCTTCTTCGTCGGATGACAGAGCGGTCGGTGTCAGGGGCTGTGGTCGGCTATGGTCAGCGATAGGCCAACGATTCTGGAGCCTCTTGAAAAGGGCGATGTTAGGGCCAGATGATGGACCCATGCAAGCCTCGAAGACATCCTTCAGAACAACTTCCAGGATGTGGTGGCGGCATGCCAACCACACCAGGGGCTTCTCCAGTGCACGTTCAATCCTGATACACGCTCCTTGAACCATCCCCGTGTTGGCCGCTGTCGTGTCGAATGCCATTCCAATGATGTTGCCCTCCAAGCTGCTTTCCTGCACCAGCTTCAAGCAGGGTTGGATCAAATACTGACTTTTTACAATTGAAATACAAATACAAATACTTTCGTTTGGGATTCCAAAAATACAAATACAAATACAAATACTTTTCTTCCTAAATCTAAAAATACAAATACAAATACAAATACTTTTCTTCCTAAATCTACAAATACAAATACAAATACAATCACTGGTTTCAGAAAATAAAAAAAAAAATAAAGTACTAACCAATTTCATAGCTACTAAAAAAAAAAATACCCCGAAAATAGCAAAAAAAAAAAAAATTGTTCCACCCCATTTTATATCTCATTCTACATATCATAATTGCTTTAAATCATCATTAATCCCCGGGAAAGGTTCCGGGCCGATTTTTTGCTCGCTCAGGAGTGTAAAAATTCCCGGCCTTACTAAATACCTTTAGATGGGCCGCGTTGCACAGACCCTAGAATTTTTTTGGGGAAAAAGGCTTCAAAATGTTGAAGCTCTTGTTTTCAGCCAGTATTTCAGGGGGTTTGATAAAAAAACCCAAAACCCTTTTTCTAGGTACGACTCAAGTTCTCCCTTTTACCACGAAATGCCCGCTTATTGATCACTCACTTTTATTTCCCCAGTGTGGATGTAGGCAAAAAGCCGAGGGCGTTTTGCACTCTTTCCCAGCCTTGTCTTGATTGGTGCTTGGGTGACGAAAGGCTCCCCTTTTGAATTGTTTCTTAAAAGACGACGATTTGACTCTGAAATATTAGGCCCAAAAATCTTAAAATTTTTTTCCTTTTTTTTTTTCCCTACAGGGCACCATCCCAACTTAAACTGGGGTCCATGACAGCTGCGGCAATGACATCATCGCCAAAAAAAACGAATGAAACCTTTTTTTGTAGAAAGACGTAGTGCATTACCCAAAGTTTAAGCAGTAGATTGTTTACTTTCCAATAGTTTGGGGCTGTGCTAAAGGGCCAAATACAAGGTGCAACGAAGAAAGTGTCCCATGTTTTCTCCTTCCACTTCCGACATCACCTCTTGGAAGGGTTCAAATTTGTACACTTTTTTAGCATTGCTTTTTCCTTCCTTTCAATTTTTCTCGGTCTTGCGCGATCCTAGGGAAAAATAGCTGATTTGAACCTTTAACGTCTTTGAAAACTAAATTAAGCATATCTTTTTTGAATTTCCCCACTAGTAGCGTTGGCAGCCTGCAGTAAACCCCAATTTTTTCCCAAGAAGGGTGCTGCCACAGTAGATCGAACGTATTGCATACAATACCTACGCTTTGTGTACACATTTGAAATTTGCGCTTTTTCTGACACGGGATCTTTGAAGGCATCTCGTATGAGATTTGTTGTGTGTGTGAAAAAACAACTGGCCCGATCCGGTGGAAAAGGGCAAGGCCCTCTTCAGTAAGTTTTCTTCCAAAATTAAGGTTATCGGTGTCTCCATTTTCACGATCTTCTTTCCTCATTTCTTTCCATAAAATCCTGGTAGACAGACATAAAATGCTCTCCCCATAGACGAAGCATTGTCGCAACCCCCTTTCCCTCCCCTTTGCCCAAATTCCGAATTTAGTGACATATCCTCATATCTGTAGCAATTTCACAGCGTGTGTCTTCTACAAACTGAGCAAGCAATGACACGCGTTTTTAGCCCCCAATGAGGTTGATGAATGTACAGTGACAGCAAAAAAAACGTATCTTTTCCATTCGCCGAGGCCCCAATGTCGGGTAAAAAAGACTGAGGTTTTCAAATTCTGTCACAATTGGATTTAAGTTTTCGCTCTTGCAGAAGTAAACTGCTTCTAAGTGGGTTCTGCTTGGAAACACAAAGCGGGGTTTGCTTCGTGTAGAAGAGCCTAAAAGTTTTCCCTTTTCCAAAATACTCAAAGGCATTTGGGTACATGAAATGGATCAGGTTTCTTACCATACCCGTTTTTGATGTGATTAGTGTTTAAATTTTTTCTCTTGTGGATGCTTGGTTTGAAAAAACGAGGCATTTGTGCTGTGAATGTGATCCCCAGCTCTCACGCTTCTTCTTTTCCTCTCTGCTCTCAAGTCTATATTCAGCATATAACTTTGTGAACTCTTTTGAGGTGGAATCTAGGGTTAGATGTTGCCTTAGTTTATACCGAATACGCTTTTTGGACTGAAAACAGTCCCCTAAAAGATTCATGTCGTAGACTTGACATTTACAGAAAAAAACTTTTCCAGTTACTGATAGTTGGGCAATGTACGTCCTCCCAGGCCTCCTTCCCCGATGGAAGGGCCATTGGTTATCAAGTCTTGTTACCTCTGCAAAGAGAAAAAATGAGAAGGAGAATCAATTTAATTTATTAGTTCTTCTTCTTCTTTTTTTCTTTTTTACATTTTTATTTTTATTTCATTTTTAAATTTTTATTTCAATTTTATATTATTATTTTTTTTTATTAAAATTTTTATTATTAAAAGGGGTTTACCCGTGAGTTTTTTGTTGATATTTTTTTTATTGAAAATAAGTGGAGTTTACTATATTCAGACAAAAGATGGTTTTTCAAACCCTTTTTCACCCACGTACCCTTGAAAATTCTTACGTTATCCATATACCCCCTCCTTCCCCCCTTTTGATTATAAAATTTTAAAAAAAAAAAAAAAACATTTAGTTACGTATATTTGGTAGTGAAAATAGCATAAAAAAAACATATTTCACTCCACAACACTACACCGACCCACCATGATCACACCAAAATATAAAAACAACATAATTTCACCCAACATCACTCACCCTACTCCCACATACCCTTGGAAGGGCGTGCCCCCCATAAACAAAATTTTTTTTCCTTTTATCGCAGGGAAAAGATGTAGGCCTAATGAAATGTTCTGCTTTTAATTTCCTTATTTAAAGTAATAATTGTGAAATATTTTTTTCCCCACGGGGGGGGGCTTTGGGGGGCAAAGTCAAAAAACACCTCCCAAACTTCCTAGGTTCCCTGTCATTTGTTTTTGACTCATTTCTGACTGAGCCACCATAAAAATTACAAATTTTTACAGGTTTTATCACGTGTTCCCTAATAGAGCCGAGGCAGTACATTAGCATATTCCCCTTTTTCCAAACACAGTACAGTAAGTTGAAAAAAAAAAAAAACCCAATTCCATCAGAAAATACTTTATGGTAAAAAATCTTAATTAATAAATGAAAAAACTGTGTGGGCGGCAGTAATTGAAAATTAGAATTGGGAAAAAAATGAACACACACCAAAAAAAAAACTTCTTAGTAGGCACAAATTAGGTATTGTAGGTCGTCCTCCCTCTTTGAAAGCTTCACTTGTAGTGCGTCAATAAATGAAAATACATAACTCGCGCCACCAGCGACAGCAAAGGGGACTGAAGTGGGACAGGAATGGTACTCGTCGCGGACTGTACGTACCCGTCATAGGTTCGTAAAACATGGGGTTTTTTTATCCTCTCTCTCTCTCTCTCTTCTCTCTCTCTCCCTCCTTTCTCTCTTTCTTCTCTCCCTTTTCCCCTCTCCTCTCTCTTCTCCCTCTCTCTCCTCTCCTCTCTCTCTCTCTTCTCTCTTCTCTTCCTCTCTCTTTTCTCTCCTCTCCTTTCTCTCTCTCTCTTCCTCCTTTTCTCTCTTCTCTCTCTCCCGCTCTCTCTCTTCTTCTTCTCTCCTCTTCCCCTCTTCTCTCTTCTCTTCTCTCTCTCTCTCTCTCTCCCTCTCTCTCTCCCCTCTTGTGTGGTTTTTGTGTGGTGTGTGGTTGTGTCAAATGATTTTTACTCGAAATATCAAATATAAATACAAATACAAAATACTTTTTTTCTGGGTGCCATGATACAAATACAAATACAAAATACTTTTTTATCTGGATGCTAAAATACAAATACAAATACAAATACATTAAAATTGTATTTAAATACAGTTCAAATACAAATACAATTGTATTTGATCCACCCCTGGCTTCAAGACGGTTTCCGCAACAGCTTGTCCTGTCCCGTCTGCAGACACAGGAACACCCAGAAGTTCCTCCGTATCCTCCCCGGACACCAAGACGGCCACCCTCTCCTCCAATGACCTTCCGTCCGCTAGACTGGGTAACAACTTGCCGTCCCAATGCAGGACCAAAGGGACTTCAGGCTTGAAGGAGAGAGACATGGCAATCTCTTTGCGGTTCTTGACTCTGACCCGGTGGATCGACGAACGGGACACAGTGAAATGTTCGATGTCGTGGCCGAGGCTCATTGCAGCAGCGGCGTAGGAGGATGTCGCAGCACGGATGGACAGATTGTCGCGCTCCCAAGCAAGGGTCAGCTCCTTGGTGAGCTTATTCTCCTTAGGAGGTCGACGGCGTGGACATTTAGCTGGTGTCGGAGCTTTGAAGTCGTTGTCCTCGGTTTCTTCGTTGGACGATGAGGATGTAGTAGAAGACTCCAAATCCAAAGCCACGTCACGATAAAAAATGGATGACGAAGCAGCCGCGTCCTTCTTCTTCATCTCCTCCATCCTTTGTCTCTTACGTCGCTTCTCCTCAGTCGCTCGCTTCAGCTTCTCGTCCACGCCAGCCATCGAGCAGCTCTGCCAGTCCTCCCTCTGAGCCTCCAAGAACCCCTTGTCTTCCTCGGGGATCTTCGCTTCCATTGCCTTGGAATGCGCGATGTCGAACATGTCTTCGAGGCTGTCTCTGAAGATGCATCTCGTCATTTCTTCCGTCTCTGTCTTCCGTGACTTGGATTTCGCCAAGGCGCCGTACTCCTCGTACAGTTTGAGGATCTTCTTCACCCACGACACATCCGACGTCGGAATGTTCGCACGTTGCCACACTTCCAGGACATTCTCAGCGGTAGAAGCTGCTGCAGCAAAAAGAACCTCCTTTTGGATCTTGTGGTGGAACAAAAACACCTGGAGAACCTCGCCTCTCGACGGAAGACGTTTCCCCCGGGAATGACGATTTTGGGGACTTCTCCAGTAGCCATACACGTCCGTAAAACGTCTTTCACACGCCATGTGAAATGGTTTCCCGCATCCATGAAATTACTAGCCTCCTTTAAAGTTTCCTTATGACCTCGCACTAACTACCGTCTACTGAGCCCATTCCCAATCATTTACTCCCCTGTTTGTGAACCAGTTTTTCCCTATTTTATTTAAAATCTACGCTTTTTCAGCTTGAATCCGCTACTTCTTGTTCTACCCTGATTACTAGCCGTAAGAACTTTCCTACATCTCCTTTATGTATCCCTTTATCCATTTAAAAAAACTTATATCAGATCGCCCCTTATTCTACGCCTCTCGACTAAGTGTAAATTGTATAGCTTCAATCTCTTCTCATAAATAAAGTTACGCATCCCATTTATCATTTTGGTCATCCTTCTCTGCACTGATTCTAACAATGCTATATCCATCTTGTAATACGGAGACCAAAACTGAACCGCATAGTCAAAGTGAGGTCTGACCAGAGGCAAATAAAGTATTAGAAAACCTTCTACTTTAACCTCTACTTCTCACTTCTACTTTTAACACTTCTGGTAATGAATCCTAACACCCTATTAGCTCTATTTCTAGCCTCAATACATTGTTTCCTAGGTCAGAGGTCTGAGCTCACTCTCACTCCCAGATAATTCTCACCTTCTGATCTTTTCAGCGATACATTGCGTATGGTGTATCTATTACCAGGGTTTTTTCTATCAAAATAAATTACGCTACACTTATCGATATCAAATTCCATCTGCCACCTGACTACCCACTAATTCAATTTATCTAAGTCTCCCTGAAATATGTTTACATTAGACTGCAATCTAATAATCCTACCTACCTTAGTATCATCAGCAAACTTGCTGATATCACTGCTATATAATCCCATGGACGCCAACATGGCGTCCATAAATCGATTTGACGCTACCCTCTGTAATATGGGTACCCTAGCCGCCACTAAAAAGGACAGGTACTGTTCTTGTCTTTCGTGTGACGAGTCACTACAATGAGCTCCTCCTCGACCTCCTGTTCCTTGGCGCGGCCGAGGCCTTTGTCGTCCTCGGGAAGGACGTGGCGTGTCATGGATGACATGGTGGATGTAGGTACGGTTAAGTAAATCCCCTCCACACATTCCATAATGGAATCACGCAAGCGCCAACAATTTAATGCGCAGCGGCGTCATGGTCCTGATTATGGGTCCATCGTGACCGAACGTTGTGCGCTCGTGACGCGCTCGGCCGAGGCTACGAAAAGTTAGTGCATGCACTAAAAAATCGGGAAGCTCCCCGATTTTTGTACCCAACGCAACGCTATCGTAAGTCTATCGTGACGCTATTGTTATCTATGTAGCAGCTTCGTGACACTATCGTGATCGTCGTATGTCTATCGTGACGATAAAAAATCGTTACGCGCGCCTTCATCCCTACCTTCCCCCCCTTTTTTGCACCCCCTTCCGCCTTCTCCCCCCTTTCTAATTCACCTCTACCCACCCCCTATCATCCCCACGTGGTGATACCTCCCACCCCCGTTATTACCATTCACACCACCACCCCCAAACCAACAACGCTTTTCCATCAACCTCCCCCGTTTCCCCTCCAACACCAATACCCAGTCTTTATTACAACCCCCCACCGCTTCCCCCCTTGTCCATTACCAACACCCAGGGGTCAACCCACCCCTGTTTTTTCCACCTTCATCTCTACCCCCCCTCCCCTTTCTAAATTTCATTACCACGTGGCCACCCACCCACGTGTGAGGCATGTTGTTTATAGCTCTTGACGCTATCGTGATACCTTCATGGCCCCGTCATGGCCTGTCGTGGTTATCGTAGCTCTATCGTGACGCCCAAAATGACCGTTAATATTCCATTCGTGACTTTAGTCTTACAGCTATCATGACTCCACGTGCCCATTAGCGCGTTTTCGCGACGTTCCCACCTGGGTCCAGTCCAGTTTAGACCGGTCCAGGCGGGACTGATGCTCGCGAAAATACATCGAGACCAGTGTCGTGTGGGCAAGTGTCTGTTTATGAGGGAATGTCTGTTTACAAAACAAAGGCAAGGAAAACGGGAGTTGAGGGAGTAATTACTAATTTTGACTTGATCAACAAAGGCATGTCCAGGCGGCATATTTTCCACGCGCTCTCACTTCTCGGCAGACCGCTAGGTTAGGTAAGGTTAGAAAAACGTTAAGTTAGGTTAGGTTTAAAGTTAGGTTGGGTTTAGGTTTACTTTAATTATAGTAACTTTGTGTGGGAAATCACAATAAAGTTATTTTCAAGAAAATCTTGTCAAAATTAATAGGTTATTCCCCTCAACTCCCGTTTCTTTGCCTTTGTTAGTAAACAGAGATTCCCTCATAAACAGACACTTTTCCCACACGACACCGGCCCGTCCATTCGGTCGTGCCTATGGCTGGGGGATCGAAGTGGGCGTCCTCCGTGCAGAAATGCGCAAAACATTTATAAAAAGCCTGCGCAGTTTTCGAGGACTGTACTGAGGCGGTGTAGCGGTCTGGGGCCGGGATTCAGCAAACTTACAGCGATACCCTGTTACGAGCGGTCGAAGGTTACTAGGACCGCCTACGAGAGATGGCCAAACTGTATTCGCAACGATATTGTAAGCATCTAGTAGCTACGAGAGGTCCATTGCCGCTGGTAGCCACCAGAGGGGCTGTGTCGCGCAAACAGCCAATCATCTCCACCGCTACAGATGCGTGTTGGCTTACACGTGCTTTGTTTACAAACAAATTTCATTTAAAGTTAATGTATGATACCGCCATAATTGTGTAAATGATGTCTCAAGAGCTTATTAATCATTTGTGCATCATATAGGTTCGTTTTGCACGGCCTGTCACCTGATATGAGTAATCTATTTAAAAAAATCAGACTTTTGTGAAAAAACAACAACAATAGCCTGATATGATGTGTCCGTGTGTGATTCTTACACATATGCAATGATTATCGTCTGATATGTCAAGGATCTGCACATTCACCTTTTTAGAGCTTAAACAACACTCAATTATCTGTAAGGAGAAAAAGTGGGAATTTGGCTAATACTTTGTGTATGTATAACATGACCAGGGGTTTTGTTTGTTTGTTTGTTTGAGAGGATAATGCCTCAGATCATAGGATCTACCGATGCAGCATTAGTGTTGGCCGAAGACCACAACCCCGGGCAGGGGGCACAAAACCCCGGCTAACACCCGGTACCCATTACTGCTGGGTGGACAGGGGGCTCGGGTTTTCAAGAAAGCCCCCCTGGATTAAAGTAGTTTAACTTTCTACTGTTATTTATAGGTCTGCAAACGAGTGTGAAGGGGTAGGCTATTTGGTACCTGGAACTGTCGCCGATAGGAAATCTCGCCGACGTCGGCGGATGTTCCAATTTTTTTTTTCTTTCAGTCGGCGTGTGTTCCTATTTCTGGCGACCAATTCTAGTTATTGATCTGCGTAGGTTTATGTGGTTAGGTTATTTGTCTAGTTGACCAATATCAGGTTAGGTTAGTGAACTACTAAGGTTACCAGTGGAACTGTCGCGAAAAATTTCCACGTCGGCGAGGGTTCCCTGTCGGCGAGAGTTTTCGGTTGGTGCGTTTCGGCGAGAGTTCTATCGCGACAGTCCATAAACGGCTATATGTGCAGTTAAACCAATACACGATCGGTGGTGTTTTACTGAACGTTCGGTTCTATCCAGAAGTAATTATAAAACCTACAACAGCCGTGGAAATTAAGGTATATTCTAGTGTTTGCCCTACTTCCCCTCTCTCACAAATTTAGGTTTGGGGACCCTGGAGGGAATGCGGGATATTTGGCGTGGTAAAAAAATAGCATTGCAACCACATTTTGAGTTAGGAGTGTTAAAAAAAATTCCCTAGATCTAGCGGAAAATGTATGAATTTCTTCTGAATCCAGCGACGTGTGAACTGACGATCCTAACAGAATGATGAACCGAAGGTCGAGAACCCCCTCCCAAACCCTCCTAGGAGGTTAGGCTAGATTTGGAGGCTAGGACTACGTTAATTTGGTTAGATAGAGTATATTTTGGTTAGGTTAGGGGGGGGCTTTAAGGGGGGGTTAGGTATCGGTTGGGTCAAGCCCCCAGCCTAGGTTAGTTAAATTTGGCTACGTTAGGTTAATTTTGGTTATGCAAAATTTCTCTAGATATAAGGAAATTACCCTAGGACTAGGAATTTTAGCCCCCTACACAACTTTAAATTACGTGTTTCCGACGCATAATTGTTCCCTCTCATAAAACCGCATTCCCACAGGTCCCCAAACTTGTATGGAGGAAGTGGGGAGTATGGCAAACACTAGAAATTTTACCGAAATGAAAAATAACTCAAGGGGATCTGGGAAGGGGCGAAAAACCTCCACTGAGGTTAGGTTACGTGATCAATGCCCAGGTTAGGTTAGTTAACTAACAGGAGGTTCTGCGCCCCCCCCCCCCCCCCCACCAGTGTTAAGTGAGAGTATTGGGTTATAATGACGAGACATGCAGCGGTTGATACCGCCGTTACTACTTATTTCGTTTTCTGTATTATTTTTTGTTCAGTATGCTGAGACAATTTTAATCAAACTTCCGGAGAACCTTCAAAACTTATATACATATTGTAGGAAATATAAGCCCCATAACACCTATAGGTTAGGTTAAGGTTAGGGTGATTTTAATAATCCCTACATGGGCCGAGGGGAGGTTAGGTTCAGTTCGTTTAAGGTAATAATGGTTCCCGGCAGGGCGGTGCAGAGCTAGGCGTCTCTGTATAATAATATTCTAGGCAGAGCGGATCACCGGCGGCTGGCGAATGCGGGGCGGGCAATCACTGCTTCCGTAAATTTCCGTTTACTTCTTGTTTTCTGAAGACACGCTTATTATTTCCTGGCCAAGTTTTAGTGCCTTTTCTGAATGAGTACATTGTTATCAATAGAACGTAACCGTAGGTTGGTGACAAAAAAAAAAAAAATAATGGCGTTTCCGGAAAAAAGGAATATCTGAAAAGCAACCTAATTTTAGGCAAGAAAAACTACTCAGTGTCTAAGGAAAATGACGCGCAGTCTCTTCATTTTTATTCTTTACTTTGCAACGAAAAAAAAAACTAGTGATCACTAGTGTTTTACAGGGGGGGGTAGAGGGTAAAAAAAAATCTAGTGATTGTCACTAAAAAAACAAGGTCAGATTCTCTTAAACAGCATATTCTACAGAAAAAAATATAGTTTCGTCTGAAAAAAACGCGAGGGTCACTGTAACGAACTTTCCCATAGCTTTTAACAGTGGTTAGTTTGACGGTTTTAGGGTAGATAAAAAATGCGCAGGTGGCCTTAGGGAAAAATAGTTCTTCCACCGTGTATGAAGTGATATTTGGAAGGGAATTACTCAAGATGTCTAACATATAAGAAATCATAATGACAATTGTTAGTGACGTAACCACAAAAGTTGAAAAGGAGGAGGGTAGGGTTGAGTTCAAGCGTAAATTTTTTCTGCTGTAGCCCATTGATTTTGGCAAGCGCAGAGAGGCCGTTACAGCTCAAGGGGGGTCATGATCGTTGTGAGGCCCACAGGAATCGGTATACGACAAAAAATTAGCATTTTCTAAATTCAATTTTATGTACTCCGAGTCGCTGAGTTATGATTATACTTCCCAATAACCTTGTAGTTACAACTAAAATTCAAACGCTTACATTTCGATCAAACAACTTTACAAACTATAATATACGAATAATATTAAAATCAAAATGAGATTTAACACTGTCGTCAGTTCACTTTTATTACAAACAGGGGGAAAAGACAAGGACATATCCAAAATAATTTTCTTGATGATAATTAAGTTGAAATAGTTGAAAGCTGGATGAGCAGTTATTAGAATCTAGCAGTGGATGAAATAGAAAAGTTAATATTTTTGAAATACCACTGAGTATAGTTACATACGTACTTGATGATTCAGGTATGCATTACTTAGTGGATTTTAAACCTGTTTTTGTTGTCAGCTATTATGGAGTAGGGGAATTTAAGTTAATCTAACTAAGGAGAACAACAGTTGTCACCTAACACACTGGAATGATTCACTACAAGAAGTGCAGGCAAACAAGACTGAGTGGGGATTGGAATTGCTACAGTCCTATTGGTGGGTCTGGAAGCTGTGGCCCCAATCTCCTCCACAGAGCCTGCAGGATCTCATGGCAGGGTAGGGTGGTAAATACCGTAGGTGGTTGGTTGTCACTGACATCTAGACTTAAGAGGATCAAGCCGATCTCTGAAGACCCTTCCAAAGTGCAGCCTGTCGTGTTCCATTGCCAAAAGAATTCCAATGATAGCTGAAAAAAGTTATATTTTTTAATAGGTTATGGTTTGATATGGCAGGTTTTGTTAGAGGCACGAACAGTTCATCAAGAAAAAAAGCCACAAGGTTTGGAAATTTGTGAAAAAAGCTGAATGCTAATTATTAAACCTGAATATTAAAATCCTACATTACCAATTAATCACTCACTACTCCGATCATTTCCCTATCTAAGATGTCTCCCACATTGCTTATTTAAACCCTAAATAGTTAAAATCATTTATATAGGTAAGAATATTCACTACCTATATATTTGTTATTCTAGTGTGGAGTTTTGCATATTATACTACTATTATAAAGTTAGGTAGGTGCGTATGATGCTAATAGGCTATAGTTAATTGTTATGGTGGCACGGACATTCATTCTTAAAACCGATAAATTCTCCACTCCACTCTTGCTCACCACCTATAATCAACAAACAATATAAGCATAGGATGACCTACTTGATCTATCTTTATGTTTTGGTTTGATTAAACCAAACATTTTAATCGGGTTGAGTAGCTTTTCTTCTTCCAACTACGTACTTTATTCATTATTGTTTTAGATGATGAGAAACCCATTATCTACCGCTATTTCTATTATTAAGTGAAAAAAAGGGTTAGTTTATGGTTTCCCCTAAAAGCCCGCACATCTCTACGGACAGGACTTGCTCCAGTCAATCCCGTCGGTGCCGACTATGCAGCCGATTTTGCGGGGGCTGAAGTCCAAAATTGCGTGGTTGGCTCAGATTACCGAGCAACCACGTAACAGTAACATAACATATCTAACCTAACCATACCTATACCTAAACTTAACCTTTACCTAAGTAAAAGAAAACAAAAGTATTGTGCGGACAGAAACGGTTAGCAAAATAATCCAAAAAACACATAAACTCACCAGAAAAAAAATAGTTTCGTACACCAACGTGAATTCGGGTTCACTGAATAATACGGACGGAACCTAACTAACTCTAATATACATTGAAATGAACTTGAGAAAGGTAACCCCCCCCCCCAAAAAAAAAAAAACTGCTGGTGTTACACAATAATAATCCATAACACAAGAGTTACACATACCCTCAGTAATGTTGGTGTTTTACTGAAGAAATTTAAAAGTTTTATCATCCATAACCATCAGATTTCCACTTGTAATAAATATTGGTATCTATGCAGTTTCAACCAAGACTCCCTATTGTACTCTCCTGACATAAATGCCAGACCCCCATTCCCAGGAACCCCGGTAATAATGGACGAGGGACTTCGCTTCGTTTTCAGTAGCCCGAACTAATTTTTAATTGGCATACAATAGGGCTTTTCTAAGGAGATAGTTTTGCTTTCCGGAAACCCATATTTAAAAAAATAATAATCCATCACAGAATATTATGGTCGCCGTTCCATTAAAAACACGTCTCCATCAGAATAAAGCACTAAAACTTGGCCGTCAGTCAGGGTGGTCTCCAGATAAACAGGGAAGTAATTGAATTAGACATACACAAACCTAACCTTATAGGTTTTAATGAAACTAAACTAACCTTAACCACTACGTATACCTAACCTAACTTAACCTTATAAGGTTTAATGAAACTTAACTACCTTAACCTCTAAAGTATACCTAACCAACATTTTATAGGTGAAACTAACCTAACCTTAACCTGGCATACAATTGGTGATGAATTTTTTTTTTATAATGGGTTTCCGGAAATAAAACTACGTACTCCATTAGAAAAAGCACCTATTTGTAGGACAGGAAAAATTAGTCGGGTCTCTGAAAACGACCGCGAAGTTTCGGCCATCATAGCCTTACTCTTTGCAAAAACATAAATGATCACAAATTAGTATTCACCATCAGGACTTACCTATTACCTTTTCTAAAGCTGTAAAACTAATCCTTCCCCGCACACTTCTTATATAAATCCCTCAGTTCCTGCCTTTTTAAAACTATTTATAGTGTCACAGGCTTCCCTGTTTCTCTGACCAGTGTCCATTCCTCGGCTGCCGTTTTATACTCTCGCCGACGTGGTTTAATCTAACCTAACCTGACATTAGGCACCGATCTTAACCTAAAATGATCAAGCTATTGCTGGTATTTCATCCCTGGATGCAAGAAACACGGGTAAAACCTGATTAACTGTATTATTGGGTCCTGGAATATCAAGAATGGAAACTCAACGACGCGGGACGTGTTCCGATCGGCGCAGTTACAGGTAGCCGGCTCTATCTTAAAAGGAGTCTGAAGGACCGTAGTTAATCATGAAACCTATGATCTCTGTTAGTGGTACCTTTAGTTTACTTGGTGACCGGTAATTACAGATACCAACAAACAAAAAACCTTACGGGAATACTGGAGAGATGTTACGTTAGCGATGGGCAGGAGTGGATAGACGTGGTGGGACCGTTGGGGATTAGTGACCCTGACCCATGACTCCTGACCTGAAATAGGGTTAAACCCATAAACACAGGAGGTTGGAATTGCGATGCGAGATTAACACAGCGATATTGGAGATCTTACGGCGGTAACGCGCTGACCACTTCCCCCTCCTCCCCCCCCCCCCTCGTGCTGTGGGTTGCTGATTTTCTTCATATTTATAATTCGAGACATGGACAGGATGCGTAATGCGATGCTTATGCTGAACATATTGCCAGCCCCACCAGCCACCACACCTCAGAGCCGACCCTGTTGTCGCCCCAACACACCACACACCACACCTGCCGCCACATGTTGCCAGCCCCACCACACACGATCATATGAACTTGCTGGCAGTGTGGAACATCAAGACAGTGCTAAAATGACGACACAATATCGCGGACAAGGACACAAAACAGGGTAAATTATAGGGTCCATTGCACGGCCTGTTGCACTTTTTCGGTTATTAGTATACATGTCCCTTACTCTTGCAACAATATAAAGGATCACAAATTAGTATTCACTATCATAACTTACCTATATAAGTAGCTAGATGATGAAATCAGCAACAGGAGACGTGTTCCTTCCAGCTAATAGTTCTGGTAAACCTTCTGGTAAGCCGCTACTAGAAACCGGACCCACTCGTAGGTTACGAGGATACTTGCAATATCGTAAGTGTTTGCTGAATAGGGTCGTGGCCATGTGAGGGAAGGTACGAGGAAATTTACCAGAGTCTTACCTCGTAAATGGTTTGATGAATCATCCCTGGGAGGTTTGGTCTATCCAGAAGGTTGTGTTGTCGGATGCCATGTCAGCGCACCAGAGGTACCCCGATGATATTTTCATTTCATCCGCGCGCGGAGAGGCAACAGCTGCGCCCGGCTCCTGCTCACCCAGCCGACACCACGGCCGGAGATTTCCGTGGCGGATTAATTCGCCGTAGGATACTCTGGGTGGGATATTAACCACTCATCTTCATCATTTATCCATTTTTTTCTCATCTTCACTGTCTTTATTAAGATATCTTTGGCGTATTATTACCCAGTAATTGTGATATATATAAGCACACTTGATGAGAGGAAGAATCTTTCTTGTAAATCAAGGAAGCGTAGCTTTGCTGTACCAATCACGGGACGCGAGAACACAGCTGAGGCAGCGGCCTCTCTCAACTGCCTGATGTTCTTCGTCAGGTGGCAGCCTGTCCTCCACAATATCCCCCGTTTTTTGTAATGCATCCTAACCATGGAGCGACTTATTTGTTTCTCCGTCAGGAAGCGCCTAGCTGCCATTCCTCAGTCAGAGGCAGCTCGGCATATCTACCCATGTAGCGACCTCATTTGTTCTCATTATTTAACATTATTTTATCACCTTCACTGTCTTTTACGTATATCTTTTGCGTTATCGTTACCCAGTAATGTGAATTAATATCAGCCACTCGATGAATACACTTACTGTACGAATCCTATAGTTGACATAAAGGTAGCGGAGGCTTTGAGTTAAAATTTGGCTTCCTTGTCTACCATAGTACATGTAGTACATAGGGGGCAGGGCATGACAGGTTCTGGCTTTTCGAGTTTTTTCCCCTTACTGAATGAAGTTTTAATTTCAGTGATTGCATTTGTTTATATATTGCTCCTCTATCTGAGAAATCTTTGTATTGAAGTCTTATCGGTATAGCTGGTATTTCATAGTAGCCTACTATTTAGCCTATAAATTAACTTGAGCTTATCTAGAATGGAAATCATTCTCACAAAAAATCCCATGCATATATGGTGAGCAGCTAGTGGTGGAAGTTAAAGAATCTGCTCTAGCTGGACTCTTTGTCACGTTAATTTAGTCTAGGACTACGGGTAGCGTTTCCTCTATGCCCTATAGTGGGAAACCTGGAACTGTGAGTACAGTAAGTTTTATGCTTGAAATGTAAATGTACAATCCTAAGATGCAGAAACGCCCGGATGCTAATTTTGCATTTTGTGAGCAATTTGCAATTATTGACTAATTAGCATATTCGTATATCTCCTATTACGCAGCCTATAGAATTCCTATGGGTGTCTAGGACCTAAGTTTTAAGTTCTCAATGATGTAAAACTGCAAGATGCTATGTGTATATTTTTTATTTGTCCATTAAATTGTCTAATTAGCAATGAGTAGGTATGTCACGAAAATTACGATAGATTCCCTATTTGACATAGCATATGTTCTAAATAAAAGCAAAAATCTGTTTTGAATTTAATATTTCTAAATCAACATATTTGTTCTTTAAATCAACAATTAGCACTGGTGCACAATGGAGTGGTCGTGGAAATGTCTGACTGGAGTCAATAATGAAAAATCGTCGCGTCACTACCAAAGTAGAGATGTCCTTTTTGATCGGTATGATGGTATCCAGTGGCAAAGGATCATGAGAGGCCAAATGAAGAACCGGGAAGGATCAATTGCATACCAGTTGACTTGACCTCACACTTTACCTGACACGCAGCCATCATGAAGAACAAAGATAACAAACGGCAGCTCTCCCAACTGCTCGGTACTAAAACTATGGATTTACATTTAAAATTTGTGGTTTCCATCAAAATAAGAACGTAAAAAAAAGAAAAAAATACCAAAAGGTTAGCATAAGATGGTGTTAGTTGAAATATTTAACTAGGGGAAAAGACAACTTGCCAAACTTTGGAAAAGAACAATGGGAGAGGAAAACCTAACACAAGATATGATTTACAGATAAATGGCTGGAAGACAGTTGGACAGAAATAACATGCTAGTAAGAGAGAAAAAGTCGCGGATATTTGAAGGGAAAAGTGGAGAAAAGAAAAACATGTAAACGTAGATAACAGTATAGCGCCAGCCGCCACATATTACGAGATAGTAGCATCGGCTACTAATTTGTATGTGTCCACTGAAGATAATACACAGTAGTAATATCATGACGTTATAATCTACCCTGTTTCAGCGGTTTTATGCTTGTATCTGAGGTATATGACGGTTTCAAATTTTGCAACTTTTTTTTTTTTTTTTTTCCGCGCGGACGACGACGTCGGGAGGAACTCAGTAAATACTAAACCCTAGTGGCGACCTATGTTGGTCGCTACTCGGTTGATATTTTTGTAATTTGATCATTTATAGCCATATCTCTTATGACACAGATGCAGACACAAAATGACAGAGGCTCCAGATAGCTCCTTCTAACTTTCCTGAAATCATGGATGTAGAAATGTAAGTATAACGCCACTACACGTCTGTACATAGAAAAAAAACTGTCCTGGCAGACTTTAGTGTTACTACGTAGGAGTAAAACACAAGTACAGCTTTCCCAATAGAAACTTAAGATTGCTGGAATGGGACTAGAAGTGATAGTGGCAAAGTGGCATCAATTTAAGGAATAAATTGATCAATCATATACACCCCGACCACGAGATAGCTCAGGGCCCTGTATGCTACAGAGGTATTATAGTATCACATGCACACAAGAGGTCTTGACGATGGAAGATTAATTTAAGCTAAAAAGGGGAAAAAATGTGCCATGACATCGGAGGTCATATCGGCACTTTACGATGGAAGAATTAATTCGAGGGTAAGAGAGGGTGTGAAAAAAGGGTACAGTGCCTGAGAGATATACAGTTATTTGTAGGGAGGTTCTTAATTAAAATGTTGAAATTAATTCAAGATGTAGGAAAAGTCCCATGCCCAGATGTCTGTTTTCATTTGGATTTTGAAGAGGAATATGGGGGACAATTGTTGGAAAACTAAAAAACAGTCTATAACATGTGTACTGATGACGTAAGGCATGAAAGTACCTCTAGTGTAAGAGAGTAAAATTTCGTTCCCATATTGAAAGGGGAGAAATAAGCCGACCCGTTTATTTATAGACCAGTTCCACCGCCTCAAGTCTATAGAAATTTATGTTTAGAAAGCAATAAGGGGGACGGATGGATGGTGGGATACCTGAAAAAAATGAAGTGAATTAAAGGCTATGCTACAGGGATTAATCTATCATGCGCGCCCTCCAAGAATATTTTACACGTTCAGCCACACACGAACTGTCATGTCTCCATCAGCACCACTACCACAGGAGCTACTCATCAGTCTATCCACAATCCCCTGTCTCTCATCTTACTTCATTCTTCATATCTTGACATCCTCCCGTGGGAGAGCTCTTTCCATCATGCATCAATACATATAACAAGAAGATTGTCTTTGTCATCGAGTGTGCTTATATTATTAGTAATGATTACATTAATCACTCAACATATCCACTCTCCTATGAGTCAGTTTCTGAAAAAATTCGTATAGGCGGCCTTAATAAGGAAGATAATACGAATATTGCTAATTAGGGTCAATTTATGCAAATTGCTTCAACAAAATGAAATAAGCATCGGCAGTTTCTGCATCCTTTAGGATGTGTACATTACATTGCAAGCATATTAAAACCTTACTGTACTCAACAGTTCCAGGTTCCCATAGGGTATATAGGAACGGCTACCGTAGTCTAGGACTAAATTTAAAGTGACAAGAGTCAGCTAGAGCAGATTTTTTTATTCCACCAACTAGCTGCTCACCATATATGCATGGTGCATTTGTGTGAGAATGAATTTCCATTCTAGATAAGCTCAACGTTATATAGGGCTAAATAGCAGGCTACTATGAAATACCAGCTATACAGATAACGACTTCAATACAAAGATTCCTCAGATAAGAGGAAGCAAATATATAAACAAATGCAATCACTGAAAATTAAAACTTCATTCAGGAAAGGGAAAAAACCGGAAAGGCCAGAACCTGTCATTCCCTGCCACCTTAGCTATATGTACTAGGTAGACAAGGGAAGGCCAAATTTTAACAGCAAAGCTACGCTACCTTTATACATTACAACTATAGGATTACGTACAGGTTTTAAAAAAAAAAAAGGTGTATCTCATCGAAGTGGCTGATATTAATTCACATTACTGTGTAACGAGACGCAAAGATATCGTATAAAGACAGTAAAAGTTGAGAAATAATGTATAAATATAAGACCAAAATGAGGTCGCTACCTGGTGAGATATGCCGAGCTGCCCTTGACTGCGAATGGCAGCTTAGGCTGCTCCTGACGGAGAACAAATCATGTCGCTACATGGTGTGAGATGCATTACACCGATATCTGTGGAGGGACAGGCTGCACCTGACGAAGAACAAAAACAGGCAGTTTAGAGAGCCGCTGTGCCTGCACGGGGTCTCGGGCTCCCCGTGATTGATTAACAAGCAAAGCTACGCTTCCTTGATTTACAAGAGATTCGTTCTTCATCGAGTGTGCTTATATATATATTCACATTACTGGGTAAAAAGACGCAAAAGATATATTTAAAGGGGAAAGACAGTAAAGATGAGAAAAAATGTATAAATGATGAAGATGAGTGGTTAAATCCACCCAGAGTATCATCCTACGGCGAATTAATCCGCCACGGAAATCTCCGGCCGTGGGGTCGGCTGGGTGAGGCAGGAGCCGGGGAGCAAGCTGTTGCCTTCCGCGCGGCGGGATGAAATGAAAAGTAATCATCGTCCTCTGGCGCGCTACATGGCATCCGAAAACACAACCTTCTGGATAACCAAACCTCCCAGACCGCTACAGCGGCAGGCGTCCATCTTGTCAACATCCTAATTATTAATTTGACCTCAGGTATTAAGTAATAACCTCCTCGTTGGCATACGAGAGGTGAACGTGGTCATCATATGTGTGTGATGAGAGTCAGGTTATAAATAACTGGACGAAAAAACAGGCCCAGCAACACAGTATGCAAGCCCTTCTCAATAGGAAGTTCAAGTTGCAGGGATGACTATGAAAAAATTGAATGATGAAATCTCTTTTAAATTTTAAACTGTCAATAACACTTCTATAGTCGCCACTGCACTAATGTCGCAGGGGGACATATATACGAGTTTGCATCACTACAGACTTGTAGTGCCACTGGAACAAATGCACAGTACGTAGTTTACATTATCTACATAACACTATACATGCTTCAGTGACACACACAATAGGGGGGGAGGGGGGGCACTCAGTAGAAGCATACCTCCGCCCGAAATTTAATCAAATATATATATATATAATATCATATATATAAAATAGTGTATATATATATATAATGGGGATATATATATATATATATAATAATATATATATGTATATTTTATATATATATTTTGTATATATTATAAAATTATATATAGATATATATTTTATATATATATGGGATATAGATATATATAATGATTTTATATATAGATATTTTATATATATATATGTATATAATAAAGTATATATATATATATTATATTATAACATATTTATAATAATAAAAATATATATAAATATTATATAATATATTATATAATTATAATATAAAATATATATATATATTATAATATATATATATATATAATAATATAATATATATTATAAAAATTTAAATATACATTATAATATAATATATATACATATTAAAATATTTTTATAAAATAAAATAATATATAAAATTAAAAATAATAAAAATAAATATTATATTACAAAATATAATATAATATATATAGAATAATAATTAAATTTTAAATATATATATATATTATAAAATATATAAATATAATTAATAATAAATATATATAACAATTTTATATATAAAATATATTATATATAAAATATATATTAATATTATATATAATTAAAATAACAATATATTTTAATATAATAAATATTACATAAATAATATATACATATATAACATATATTATTATATATACTAATAACATATATAATAATATAATATATATATATATAAAATAATAATATAATATTATAAATAAATTAAAATATATAATAACATAATATACAAAAATAATAAAATAACATTATAAAATTAATACAAAAACATATAAACAATAATTTTAAAAAATATATATAAATATATATATAAAAACAATATATATATATATATATATATACATAATATATATATATATAAAAATTACAATAAAATTTTAAAAATTTTATATATATATATAATAATATATATAATTAAAATATATATATATTATATATATAATAATAAAAATATTAATAAAAAATAATATAAATAAAATAATACATATAAACAATTTTAAAACCAATATTTAAAAATATATATACATTTAATTACATAAAAATACATATATAAAATTTTATATAGAAAACATATAAAATAGATATAATTATTTAAAATTATACCTTAATAAATTAAAATATAGTAAAAATATATAAAACAATAAATATAAAAATATAAATAAAAATTTTAAAAATATATATATATATATTATAAAAATTTAAAATAATTAAAATATTAATAAAATTATTATTTAATATTAATAATTATAATAAATAAAAAATATATTATTATATAATAATATATTATATAATATTATATATTATATTATATATATATTTAAAATATTAATATATATATATAATATATTATATATAATATATATAGGGTATATATATAAATAATAAAAAAAATTAGCATAGTATGAGGATACCCCGGCCCAAATTTCCATCAATTGGTTGTCAGGGAACAGTTGTCGATAGATTTCATCCAAAATTAAAACAGTTTTTCCCCATACCCAAAAGATTGGTATACCGAGTTGGTCAAAAACTATTTGCAACTTTTGAGAAATCCGACACTAAAAAGACAGAAACAGAAGATTGGGGGGGAAAAACAAACCCCTCCAACTTCTTTTGGGGAAGGTAATTAAATCCCTTTGTGATCAAAAAAATTTGTAATATATGGCCCCGGTGAATTAGTGCAGGGCAACTATAGGTTTTTTGACGGACATTAATTTCCCCAAATGCGCTTCAAAAAAATTTCGAAAATTGTAAATTTTTTGTGAAATTCTATAGTTATGGTGGTCGGCCATCATGGGTTTTAGTTTATAGCGGCCGAGAAGCTCCTGGGCGTTTCCCCGCTACGTAGGCGCATGCGCCAGTTCTCCCCCAAAAGGTCCAACTGATCCTGCGCTGGGTTTGGGCCAGAGTAGACGGGGGTGGAACGGTCCAATCCGCCTCGCGAAAAAGGGCCGCCGGGAGAACCCGTCCAACCGGGTAAAACGGCGCGAAAACGCGTACATCTTTCAACTGTATGACAAAATACTTCAGGGAGTTTGACATGTTGGAGGCTATCGGGCTGCGTTTATCGGGTCAAATTTCACGAAGCGTCAATAATTATATTGGGGCGCTATCGTGGTTCGATTGGAAGAGTATACGAGTATAAAAAGACAACAGGACTTTTTGGAAAAAGGGGGGGGGGAAAGGGGGGGGTTATTTATTTCGGGAGGGTGAGAATCACCTCGAAACCCGGGT